>JAOWBN010186082.1:0-16331 GCA_028565015.1 Pinguicula moranensis | reverse complement strand
CTTTGCCTCTAACACTCAAGGCCTTGAGGGAAACTCAACAAACCAAGAGTACTAGTCAAGTCAAATACCATTATTCCAAAAGACACAACTTTCATGATAAAACTCCATACGAGATAGATGGTCACCTTGAGGGAAACTCAACAAGTGAACCAACGATTAAGAGGGTTGTTTTACCATCATAATGGAAGGCATCATCCCATTTCAAACACATTTGTAAAGGGGAGACTTAATTATTTTTGAAGGGATTTGATATGTTTTAGTCTCATCATGTTTTAATATTTCTAGCATGCATATAATCCTATATTATTATCGCATAATAATATACTATAAAGCATGCTAATAAACACATATAATCGTGGCATGATCATTGACTCTACTAATCTCTCGGCCATTAATAGATTAAAGGGTTATTCTAAGGGTTTTATTCAATGGAATTTATGCAACGCCTTTGCGTCAACACCTTCTTGGACAAACATCTTGGTGGCTTCCTTCTCTTGAGTTACATAATTCTTAACCTAACTCTCACAATTTTTCTCCCACTAGACTAATACAAAATTACATTATTCGAGAAACCACAAGTTACATTTGGGGGTGGGGGTGGGGGGTAAGATGGAAAAAGAATTACATCAAGATTTTAAAGGAAGACATGGCATGCAAGCCATATTTCGAATACCTATGTAACTATTACATCCATTCAAACAAGAATTAAAGTAATAACAATTATTACAATAAGCACAATCCTATTGGGTTATAGTCCATGATCAACCACCATGAATCATATTTAAGTCAAAATTAAATAAAGAATGTAAAGTTAGAATACTACAAAGAATACTTAAATGCAACATATTCTTGAATTTGAAGTAGCATGCAAGAACAAATTCATGCACAAAATGGCTACGGTTTTTTAGGCCTTTTTCAAAGTTTGACCTCTGTTTGCTTATGAGCAATTAATTATGATTCTACAACATCATTGATGAACCAAACCATGCACTTAGCTACTACAGCAATTTTGTCCACAAAAATATTAATTGTTTTTGTCAAAACACAACTTAAGATTTTGTGAAGCGAATCTTTCAAGAAACACAGGCATACACACAAACTCATTCATAAATCATTTGTCATCTAATATAAATTGTGTAATAAATCTTGCAAAAATATAATAATTAGCAAAATAACACTGATACCACTTGTAAGATCTCCGAATGCTAAACTACGTGTAATGATGCAAAATTTGTGCGAAAGCGTAAAAACAGGTGTGTGTCAAGCATGAATGAAAAAAAATTCAGAGATCTTTTGACCATGAATCTTTGCTAATTTACACAACTTGATGTTACAAGGGAGAATGAACTTTTATACCTCTTGTAGAATTACTAATCCGTGCAAGAAAGCTTCTTACGTTGAGGTGTCCAAATGTCCACCCTATCAAATAGTCCACACCACCACTTCCCTTGACGTTTATACACCCTAATCGTATAACTTATACATGTATAAAAGGAGTCCTAGCTCCAACCTTTAAGACTTAGAAAAGAGAAGAAAACCCGTTCAAGTTTTTGCCCCAAAATTCCAAGTCCTTCTCATGTAGAGAATGTAACATGGATGTGGAACTTCTCAACAATTCTAACAAGGCTTTAAAGTTGTCCTTGCTTTAAGCATGGGCTAAACCTCTTGTCTAGGGCACAATGTTGCCCTTGACGAACGTGGGAAACCATAACATGCTTTTTGTTTTTTGTTTTATTGTATTCCATTCTCATATTCCCCTGTTTGGCCAGCATAGGTAGATGCATTAAGCGTAGTGGGAGGTCGAGAGGCACAAGGTATGCTAGACATGGAAAAACCCACATCAATTGCTATAGTATGAGAATAACTATAGATTGATGCTACCAAGTGCGGATTACCCATGAGCAAAGTCTTCAGTTTAGTTAAATGTGACATTCTAGAGGTGTACATTTGTGAATCGAAGAAGGACATTTATTCTCGAGAGATCTATGTCTAAAATAGGCAAATCCGATAGGCACTAAATTAGAGTAGGAACATGGTAAACCATCTATGAAATCTTCCGAGGAAGTCAAGTGGTGAAGCTGATGTCCCTAGATATTCTCATCCCAATATTCTTTTAGTACTATAGACTTTAGTTAGTAGCACTTTGTTTACAATCATCTTTGTTTTAGACGTATAACTTAGTTAACAACTCATGAATTCGTTTGTCCAAATTGTATGAAACCCATTAATTTTGGTGCTTGTTAACAATCCTCGTGGTTTGATACCCCTCTCATCATTTTATTACTTGTTTGACTTGTGCACTTGAAAGATATTATAATGCAACAATCAACAAGTCGACACCCTAATGGAGCCTCCACCCAATTGGATCAAAAGGAGTCGATTCCAATTTTGCAATTTAAGTCAAAACCGAGAGTCCATGGTCCATCTCTAGCTATGTGGGAACTCTTAAAACTAAGGACGGTTTTCGTGACCTTCATCTGGCTCTTCGGAGGGCTGCGTATTTAAATCTTGTTGTTAGTCCCCTAGGTGATGAAAGAATACTAATTTGGTAGGAGTAAGACCTAGACCTCAAAAATTTGCTAAAAATGACATAGAATGGCTTAAACACTGGATCCATGAACCATTTACTCTAATGGTGAGCGGATAGGTGCCACCAAGATCTAAACACCTTGTATGGATCAAGGTGTATAGCATTCCTTTGCATGCATGGGACATCCCAGTTCTAGAGGCGATTGGTAGGAAAGTAGGTACACTGATTCACATTGAGGAGGTCACCATGAAGAAGAGATATCTCGAAGCGGCTCAACTATTAATTGAGGTAAATATAGGTACGCAGATTTCATCTATCTTAAATGTTGAAATAGATGATACTCTCCGTGTGTTGCATATTATGGAGGTTGATAGCAGGTTTAATGGCACTGTGCGGCATGATTTTGATATTGATTTGTCAGATAGTAGTATTACCATGAGTACTGAGGAACCTAGTGAAGGAAGGACTAATTGCAGTACTGATGAACATATGGTTGTGCCAAACTACCCTTTAGAAAAATGTATGGGGCCAGTAAGTTGAGACCAAACCTTGGCAAACTGTGCTCAGGAACAAAATTGTGAACAAAATTTTAAGAAAATGATGGAGGCACAGTGCACCCATAGCTCTGCCTATCCTACTTTAGAAGAAGCTAGCAAATCTAGATCCTAGTTAAACTAGATTGGTGGCCACAACCTTCAGCCACTCCCCTGTCCAGAAAAATGTGTTGACACTAGATGTAGTTGAGGAGATAGTGCCAGAAACACAGAATCCTTATTTAGAAGGTACTTAGAGAAAAGTTATCACCAGTGAAGGCCAGCTACATAGCATAAACAATGTGTTAGCACAGGACACTCTAGAAGAGAATCAAGAGACTGCGGAGATAGCGGGAAACCTTCCCTATTATAGGATCATTAATCTAGGAGTTGAGACCAATGAACTAGATATTTAAAACTCTCCGGATAAGCAAGAAACAACGAATACTGAAAAAAGAACAGTAGCCTCATGTACAGGACAAAATGACACTGCTCTCTACAACAGATGTAGGTAGGCTGCGATCAGGAGAAATTCCTAGTTTCATCCCTCCTTATATGTGAGAAGATTAAAACAAATTGATTGTACTAAAGGAATTTCCACCACTAGGAAGTGCACCGTAGGAGACCACAACTCCATCACCAAGGAAGCATCAGCTCACAAAGTTCAAAGGAGATGGTCCAAAAACCAGAAGTCAAACTAAAAAGGAAATGGACTTGGCTAGAGAAAGAGACCAAGCTACACTTAATGATTGGATAGATCAGCTGATTGAACATCAACCATTGAGAACAAGAGAAGCTCAACCAAAGATGGATAGCCCAATAACCTCTGAGCATCTCAGATAAGAAACTGAGATACAATGAGCATTGGTGAAGATATATGTATAAAATATGGTCCAAATCCAGCAATAACATGTGATAAGTTGATACAGTTGAACTCCAAAAACAATCAAGAAAAAGACAAGAAGATCTCTTGTAGCAAGGAACCAGAACAGGATACAAACTCTCCATGAAATTAAGCACATACGATGTTAGAGGTCTTGGGAGCCCATGGAGGAAGAAGAAGAGTTAAAGAGTTAATTGCAAAGCATAAGGTAGACTTCATAAGTTTGCAAGAGACCAAATTGGAGGTTATTGAGAAGAGGTTATGTGATTAGTTATGGTATGATACGATTTGCAGTGCCTCAGCAGGTTAGTCTGGTGGATTATTGTCCCTTTGGAACAAGAAAAAATCAATAGAGTAAAAACTCTGGCAGGGAAGAGTTCTTGGGGGCAAGGGGTCATTGAAGTAGTGAGGATATCTACTGCAACATTCTAAATGTGTATGGTCCTGCTGAGTTTCAAGCTAAACAGAGGCCATGAAATGAGATATGTTACTTGTATCTAGGTAGAGAAGAGGAGAAGTGATGCATTATGGGAGACTTTAATGCTGTGTTGGATGAGGGAGAAAGAAAAGGTACTGCACAACATGGATACTCAACAAAAATATCTGCATTTAAGGAGTTTGTCAATGATATGCACTTGCAGGACCTAAGACTGGATAGACGGAAGTACACCTTGTATCTAAAATCATGAGCAGACTGGACAGGATCCTTTTTAATGACACCTAGTTGGAGAATAACACTGAATAGGTCCAAACTGGCCTAGGCGGGGATGACTCAGACCATGATTGGGGGCCTAAACCTCTGAGGGTACTAGATAGTTGGCAGGAGAATAGAACCTACAATCTTTTGGTGGAAAATATTTGGAATAGTCCTTGCTCACTGAGGTATGCCAGTCAAAATATTAAGGCCAAGATCGAACTAATCAGAACTTGGAATGCATCAGCACCTAAAGACCTAGTATCTGAGAGGAAAAACCTTCTGGATAGCCCCAGAGAAATTGAATTATGGGCTGAACGAAATCCAATACAGCGTGACAATGGACAATACTCTATGGCAACTTAGATGCTACGGGATAGAATTGATAAAATAACAACCAACCTTGATAGCTTGATGTTCCCAGAAGCTCGCATAAACTGGATCAAACAAGGAGGTGCCAATTCTGCCAACTTCCACAGATGTGTTAACAATAACAAGAGGAAAAATGCTATAAGTGGCAGTTTGGACGATAATACATGGTTGGAAGACCCAAACTGAGTGAAGAACTGCTTCATGAAACATTCTGTAGATAAGTATTCGAAGGTGCAACGGGACAGACCAAGAATCAACAACATGGTCTTTAGAACATTGTCTACTGGTTCAAAAGTAAAGCTAGTTACAACCTTTACTGAGGCTAAAATTCTGTTATCTATTAAAAGTTGTGGTAGAAATAAGAGTCCGGGGCTTGATGGCATAAATTTTAAATTCATCAAGCACTTTCTTATCTGATGAAAGGAGAAATGTGGCAAATGATGACAAAATTCTACAAAAAACTGCAAACTATCCTTAGGTAGCAATGTTGCACATATCACTCTGTTAGCAAAGATAGATGCTCCTATGACAGTCTAGGACTATAGGCCTATAATGCTAATTGGTTCCATGCCAAAAATCATTTCTAAGGTCCTAGCTAATATGATGACCACAGTCATGGAAGAGGTGATCTCAGTCACACAAATGGCATTCATCAGTGGGACGAAGCTTTTTAATGGTATAATGATTGCTAATGAGTCCATAGATGAAATGAGGAAACTGAAAAAAGCAGGTTATAATCGTCAAGGTTGACTTTGATAAAGCTTTTGACACTATCAATTGGAGTTATTTGCAGGATGTGATGAATAAAATTGGGTTTCCAAACAGCTGGATCTGGTGGATAAAGGAGTTATTAGAATCTACCTCAACATCATTTCTTGTGAATGGAAGTCCAACTAGAGAATTCTTTTCCAAGATAGGGTTGAGACAAAGGGATCCCTATCCCAAACTTGTTCCTACTAGTTGCAGAGGGATTGTCTGTCATGATCAACAAAGCCACAAAACTGAGCAAAAGAAAAAATCCTTAAACTGGCAGAGGTAAGGTCCCCTTGTCTCATCTTCAGTTTGTTGATGACACATTACTTTTGGGACAAGCTTCGTGGACTACCATCAAGACATACAATGCCATTCCACAAAACTTTGAAATTGTCTTTGGCCTCTGCATCAACTATAAGAAAAGACTTCTAATACGCATCAACATATCTTAAATAGACACCTACATGTGCTATAAAACAAAAGCCTTACCCCTTAAATACCTTGGTCTATCAGTTGGGGAAAACCACCACAAAACTGCTACCTTGAAACCGGTTTTAGATAAGTTCAGTAGGACACTAAGCTCATTGAACCCGAAGTACTTATCTTCAAGAGAGAAATTGGTGTTAATCAATTCAGTCTTGGCAGCCATACCATCCCACTATCTAGCCTTTTATAAAGCCCATCCAATGATCCACAAGAAACTAGTAGCTTCACAGAGAGAGTTTCTCTAGGACAACACAAGAGAAAAAAGAAGAATGAACTGGATCTCATGGAAAAGGATTGCCCTACCTCTAGAGAAAGGTGGACTAGGAGTGTGCAATATCAAAATCTTCAACAGTGCCATGATTGGCAAGTGGGGAGACAAAATCTTGTCAGGTGAGAAAACTCTAGCTATGTATATACTGCAATCCAAATATGGTCTGGATGGACTTTTGAAAGTTGGGAAACTTTGGCAACTTAAAAAACTATAGGTGCAATCAGGCGGGCATAGAGGCAGAATAAGAGGTCAGATATATGTTTCTAGGTGGTGGAATTAGCTACGGGAAATCTTAATTAACAACTTGTTCCATCAGCAAGCACAACTCAAGATAGGATGTGGAATAGGCATTAGATTTTGGCAAGATAAATGGTGCAACAATGCTCCACTATCTGAAATATATCCAAGAATACACAAGGTATCACAAAACAGGATTTTATCTGTAGCAGATGCAGGAAAATGGGAGAATGGGGAATAGAACTGGACATTAACTTGGAGAAGAACATTAAGAGACTATGAACTATCTGACCTCCAACTTACTTTAACTTTTGCATGATAATATACCAGATATGATAGGAGCAGACCACTACACTTTTCAGGGAAATAGTAGTGGGAAATATACAGTGAATCAAGCATACAACCTCATGAGTGTTGCAGCACTGAACGAGTTTACAATGGAGGAAACTGAGAGGCATCACTGCATTTGGAACAGATACTCCCCAAGAAAAGAAATGATCCTAGTATGGAAAGCAAGTCAGCAAGCGCTACCATTAAAGGCAGCACTACAAAGAAGAAATAATATACATGGACAGTAGGAGGTCATATATCATTTGTGTCACACAGGTCCGGAAACATTTGATCATTTATTTAGCTCTTTTTCAGTAACCTTGTCCATTTGGCAGGTAATTCAAGAATGGTTACTACTGCAACATAATCCAAATCCACTCATTCAACAACAAGCTCCAAAACTCCAGAGATTTGTAACAATCAAACCACCACAAACCAATACTGAAGCATGGAAATCAATATGGGTAGCTATGATAAGGCAAATATGTAAAGCAAAAATAAATCCCACTTTCAAGGTATAGAGTTAAACTCTGAGAGTATCACTCACATGATCTAAAGAAGTACATGGTTACGGTTGAAAACCATAAGAACCGTGGAAAAGTTTTCATACTCCCTATCAGACTTAACGATACAACCATTGATATGCCTTCAGTTTGCTGATTAAAGAACCAAGACAAGTCTGACCGAGACATTGTCTTCCTGAGAAAAAGATAATTTGAACTCCTGAAAGGATTTTCTCCATTATTTCTTCCTTGTTGTTGATAAAAGATAGTTTACATCCAAATGAGCTATGTACCAATCCACAAACAACAATTTGGAATTGATGGTGATAATCAGGACATTGGAGTAAACTGAATATAAAAGCTTATATGATGATGACTTGTCTAGTGCAGAGTTGTTTACCTGATACTACACTGGTTTATGATAAGTTGGCAATGAAGATGCCTAGCAAGCCATGAACCAATAACTTCCTACGATAAGGATTGAAAGAGTGAGATTGTTCATGAAGGATAAAGATATCTCTTCTAGGGCGTAGACTGTTTGATTGTAAATAGATTCTTCGTATTGTATATATTTTGTACTCTTTTATTTTTCATTAATAAAATTTTGGTAAAAAAAAGTTTCATATATTTTGAAACTAGCCCCTAAACTTTTGGTAATTCCAGCAAACGTCACCTCAATTTAGATTATAGTAACTAGTAAGCTAGGTATCTTTGAGCCTATGTCACACATAGCTGTTGCAGTTAGTCAATCAAACTAAAAGAGGAGCAATGGGTGCGGTGACAAGGCATGTGTAGAGTATGATTAAAAGACCGTGTTGGTCTATTTTCTGTACTAGAGCTAGTTGTCAACATTGTATATCCTTCCCTGTACAATTATTTTATTCTATAAAATTCGGCTTAACAAAAAAAAACCTCCGGTAATTCCATAATTACTCAAATGAACTATGTTAATTTGTGTGACACTATAGGTTTCCAATAATCTGAATGTTGAGGTGCTTTGTGATCTACTATGACGCTAGGTGAGCCATGCACCAGATCATCCTTAACTATATTAGAGGGGGGTATGAAGGAAACAATCAGCTAAATGTCAAAGATATTGCTAGTTGATGCTTTCTAGCAGGAACAAGAGTTCTTTGTACTTTATATTTTATATTTCTTTCTTTGTACTATTTCTCCCTCTGTACATACGTTATTTACGAATAATGAAATTTGGCTTATAAAAAAAATGGACCTTGAATTAGCATGATCAAATATCATAAAATATCATGGCCCCCAATCTTTGAAAATAGTCATGGAAGGACTATGCTTTCAAGAACTAAATCTCATGTAATTAATATCCTTTCACCTTGTTCATATCCATAATATTTTATATTGAGGTTAATTGTCATCCTCATTAATATATGTTAAATTTCTTATACCAGATGTCATGACCATTAAGTACTAATTAGAAACACTTTCTAATTAAACTCGTGCTTTGCAAAGGCTTTCAGAACTTCTTACAATTGGCCACAGAGATATCTTTTCCTAATGTTTTAGGAGCAGTGAATCCTTTATTGATCACTCACAATCCTTCCATACTTCATTCCATTCCCAAAACTACTCATTATTACTCATTTACGGTGCAACTCAAAATAGAATCAAAGAGTGACATCCATACTCAATATCTCAATGGTGACAACAAGTTTAATGATCACTTACACATGCTATTCTTTAGAGTATCAATCATTGAAAAAATAGTGATCTCTGTGTGGATCATTCCAATGTACTTGTTTATTACAAGCATCTACATTTCTACCTTAACTATCACTACACTACAATTTATGAGATCAACTGTTTCCGTCAAAAGGAATCGGCTTAGAACTTGCTAACTTATCCATATTAGTGATGATTTATCTCACTAATACTATGGTTAGGGATATTTTATGTTGACAATTTAATTAGAGTGGTATCATTATCACAACCACTTTATAATACACTTTAAGTTATCAACACTAAGTTTCACTATTTGGAATGCTATAAATAAAGCATGTAATAAGCAAATAGTAAAGGTTACTACATTCAATATATATAAACATTAAAGTGTTAATACAAAGGTCGTAGGTGATTAGCCTTAGGGCATAAAACTAACAAACTCCCACTTGTACTAAGGCCAAACACTCATTCTTCTCGAACCGAGTGTTTGTACATGTTGTTCATGTCTTTACTGGGATAATGCTTTAGTAAAGGGATCAGCCACATTGGCCTTAGAAAGGATCTTATCTTCCTTTACATTGTTCTTATATATGATTTCTCTAATCAGATAGAACTTTCTCATTACATGTTTGGATATCTAATGAGACCACGGTTCTTTAGCTAGAGCTACTGCATCGATACTATCATAAAATACAGCAATAGGTGTTGTAGTAGAAGGAAGCACACCAAGTTCTTCGATGAACTTCTTGATCCAAATGGTTTTCTTTGAAGGTTCTGAAGCAGCAATGTTCAGCCTCTGTTGTCGAGTCAGCAATTGTTTCTTATTTGGAACTCTTCCAAACTATCACACCTTCGTTTAGGATAAACACGTGTCTAGATTGTCACATAAAATCGTCCACATCAATTCGAAAACTTGCATCAGTGTATCCTTTTATTTCTAAATTCGAACCTCATATACTAAGAACATGTCCTTATACTTCTGAGGTACTTTAAAATATTCTTTACGGCAATCCAATGTTCCTCACCAAGATTTGATTGAAACACGCTCATAACACTTAGAGCACAGAGGGCATCGGGTCTCATACATAACATTGTATACATGATAGATCCAACAGCTGAAGCATATGGTATCATCTTCATGAGCATATTATCCTAATCAGTTTTTGGTAACTGAAAGATGTATACCGTGCCACATCGGAATAAACCCTTTCTTCGACTAATCCATGCTAAACCATTTTTGCATTTTGTCTATGTACGTTACTTGAGATAGACCAAGTAGCCTTCTAGATCTATCTCTATAGATCCTAATTCCATGATTATAGGCTGTTTCTCCTAATTCTTTCAAGGAGAATGGCTTGGATACCAATGTTTCACAATAAGCATTGGAATGTCATTTCCTATGAGTAATATGTCATCATCTACATATAGAACTAGGAAAACTATTCCATCTTTGTCAACCTTTTTATAAACACAAACTTCATCAGGATTTCTAATGAAATCAAACACATTGATCGCTTAATCAAACCTGTTGTTCCAACTCCGAGAAGCTTGCTTGTGTCCATAAATGGATCTCTGAAGCTTGCCCACTTTGTTGGCTACATCAGATTCAAAACCTTGAGGTTGTATCATATGCACCTCTTCTAGTGAATTCCCGGTAATGAATATTATTATGACATCCATCTGCCAGATTTCATAATCATAATTTGTTGCAATAGCAAGCAATATCCTAATGGATTCAAGCTGTGCAATTCGAGAGAAGATTTTGTCATAGTCAATTCCTTGCATTTGACGATACATTTTTGCTCTTAGTCTAACCTTATAGGTAATCACATTACCGTCCATGTCAGTTTTCTTTTTAAAAATCCATTTGCACCCAATAGGGACAGTTCCATCAAGTGGATAAATTAAGGTCAATACCTTGTTTACGTACATGGAATCCATTTCGGAGTTCATGGCATACAGGCATTTGTCTTTGCTACACTAGACAAAAATTCTTCGTAGTTGTTAGGTTCATTGTCATCAAGTATGATGAATACATTGCTTTGTTCATTTAGGTTAAATCCATAATGAACAGGGGTTCGATGCTCCTTCCAGGACCTACAAACTTCTTGCGTTTGAACTTCTTCCATTATCTCATCTCTACGGGATAACTGCTATTGTTTCATTAGTTGGTCAATGCTGTGGATCTTGAATTTCTTCAAGGTCCACTTTCCTCTGTCTTTTCTAAAATAAACTTTTTTTCTATGAAGATGGCATGTCTTGAGACAAACACCTTTTGCTCAACAGGATTGTAGAAGTAATATCCAAAATAACCTTTTGGATGTCCTATAAGCAAGCACTTATTGGATTTAGCTTCAATCTTATCCAATTTTGTCCACTTCACCAAAGTTGGGCATACCTAAATTCTAAAATAATTGACACTTAGTTTCTTACCAATCCATATCTCATATGGATTGGTACCAACTGATTTCAATGGAACACGGTTGAGTATAAGTGATGCAGTATCTATGGCAAAGACCCAAAATGATTTTGGGAGACTTGCATGACTCATCATCGATCGCACCATTTAACTTTGGAGTGTACTGAGAATTTCTTTGTACGATGTTTTCCTAATCTTTAAGAAAATCTTGAAATTCGATACTCAAGTATTCACCACCCCGATTGGACCACAGTATTTTGATACTCTTTCCCAATTGTTTCTCGACAATATTCTTATACTCTTTGAACTTTTTAAAGGTTTCGGACTTGTACTTCATTAAGTATACAAAAACCATATCAAGAATGGTCTTACGTAAATTTATCAAATATGAGAAATTGCATCTAGCACTTGTAGACATTTGACTACATATATCAGTGTGTACTAGTCCAAGCAACTATGTAGATCTTTCTCCTTTTCCCTTAAAAGAAGTCTTAATCATTTTACCTTGTGGCAAGACTCATAATTCTTAAATGATTTATAATCAAATGAGCCCAGAGACCCTTTTGGATATGTGATCTTTGCCTATATGACTAAGTCTACAATGCTAGAGGTATGAAGGACTTACGTCTTTCATACTTATATCTACACTAAGTATTTATTCAGAACATAAGGACCATTAATACCAGGGGCATCACAGTACCTAACTCCATTTTTAAAAATAGTACAAATATTGTTTTGTTGCAAAGTAGAATATCCTTTATTGTCTAAACATAAAATGGATATAAGGCTTTTCATAAGTACAAAAACATAATAACAATTATAAAGTTCTAGTACAAGCCCAATGGGCAAATTGAGATAGTATGTTCCGATAGTTGGAAACATGACTCTTGCTCTAGTTCCAACTCAAATATCTAATTCTCCTTTTGCCACCGATATACACCTCTTCAGTCCATTCAAATTATTACAAATGTGAACAAGGGATCCGATATTAAATACCCATACATTATAAGCGAATGTAGAAAGTTCATCAATCATGTAGATACATGATGAAGTTAATTCTTTAAGCTTGTTCAAATGTACGAGATAATCTTTGTAGTTGTGTCACTAGTGGTTAGTTCCACAATCAAAGCAAGTGCCTTTTCTCTGGTTTCTTGTCCTTTTGACACCACTACTTGCTTTCATTGCGCGTTTCTTGCCCTTTTACTTATTAAGCTTGACCTTAGAGACATTTTTACCTTTCTCAAAAGATACGAGCAAGACAGTACCCTTTCCCTTTTGTGACTCATTCTCAATGAGTTTTAGCCTATTCGCCAACTTGCCAACAACACTTAAAATCTTATTCAAAGTTGACGATGAATTTCTTATAGCTCGGCGAAAGAGATTGCCAAATCATATTTACATAAAGTCCTTGTTCTAGGTTTATCCCTAGGTTCTTCGCCCTTTTGATCAAACCTAGCATCATAACACCATGGGCAGCCATAGAAGAGCCTTCTTTCATCTCGTCTCTAAATAACACTTTGGTTAGATTAAAACTTTTAGTCTCAGACTGACCCTCAAACAACTCTTTGGAGAATCTCATCATAGCATGAGCATCCAAATTCTCACATTTCTTCTGAAGCTCTAGAGATATGGATGCCAACATGAGACATTGCATAACCTTCAATCTGCTTCCCATAAGCAATTTGAATTGCCCGAGTAGCACCCTTTTCCAGAGGGCTGGGTTATGGTGTCTCGGGGATATGTACAAGTTTTTCGATTTTGAGAGCAATTTTAAAATTATTTTACCAATCCAAGTAATTAGCTCCAATTAGCTTGTGGGATTCGAGAATAAAACGAAGATTCAATTGTGTAAAAGACATCTACAAACCACGTAAAGGTAAAATAAGACTTTTTTGTTATATGTATATATTCAAAATGAATATAGTAAACTTTTAAAACATATATATTTCAATGCAAATCAATAACCCTCTTTATTGATTCATAAGAGTTGTTAATCTTCTAGTGGTTAAGGATCCCAATTGAACCACAATCAAACTTTGAGGGAAACACAACAAGCAAATTATGGTTACCAAGGGTGTGTAGAGCAGGATTTCCACACCAATAGATAGAGAGGTCTGGCGGCACGATACCTATTTGCTTTCAATAGATCTATGCTGGGTAAGTGGGGTGAAAAATCCTAAATGGTGATCAAACCTTAGCCTCTGAAATCCCGAGATCTAAATACGGAGTTGATGGTTTGATTTCTATTGGTGACCTCGGGGAACTAAGAAAACCTAAGGTATAGGCTAGGAGACAGAGAAAGAGAAGACAGGGAAGAGCTTATGCCTCCAGATCGTGGACTGACCTACAGGAAACACTCAGCAACAACTAGTTCTCTCATATAAAAAAAATTAAACTAGGATGTGGAGAAGGAGTTAGATTCTGGATAGATAAGTGTCACCACAATACCTCCTTATCAGCTAGTTACTTGAGGCTATTTAGAAATGCTCAACAGAAGGAAATAAGAATATAAGACTCAGGCAGATAGGAAGGTGGCAGATGGATTTGGTTGTGGAATCAGAGGAGGAATATGCGTGATTCTTAACTACCTGAACTAATTGATCTTTTAAGTTTCCTGTAGGAAGCAATGCCACAACAACAAGGACAATATAGGTACATCTTTGAAGGTAGTACCTCTGGACTTTACACGGTCAAAGAAGCCTATAACCAACTCTCTGCAACAACAACACCAGCCTTCTTGATGAGCCGACTTTATACCTAATAAATGCAAACTATTCTAATTTAGCTCAATAAGGATGATGGGACACACCTTTTACACCTGCTTCCTTACTTTTGCAAAAATAGTTCATAAATTGCTCTTTGAGACAAAAGGAAGAAAACAACCCCAAAAGTAGAGGTTTTGCCTCAATTATCCAAGGTGTGACACCAGCTCCTGATCAAATTATCATGCAAGGCAATATATACACACCCATCACACTGAAGGTCCCAGGTGAATGGAAGGGAGAACGCAAGGTGTCATTTACCAAGGAGGATATGGCCTCCTTGAACTCCCCTTTTCAACTTGCTCTTATTGGCAAGTTCTCCCACGGTCGACCATCACTACCAGAGATCCGCAAACCCATTGTTGCCTTTGGCTTAAAAGGTGAAATTTTTATAGGTCTACTTGACCACAAACACATTCTGATGCAGTTCACACAGGGAGAAAATCGTGATAGACTATGGATGAGAGAAACATGATTTCATAAAAGATTACCAATGAGGGTGTTCAAATGGTCACCTGATTTCAAGGCTGGAATTGAATCACATATCGCTCCAGTTTGGGTAACACTTCCAAGTCTTCCTACACAATTCTACCGCAAGGACGCCATATGTTCTATCACTCGAGTTCTGGGTACCCCTATCAAAATTGATCAAGCTACGGCTACGCTATCAAGGCCAAGTCTTGCAAGGGTCTGCTTGGAGATGAATCTCCTAACTCCACCAGCGAAGAGGCTATACATAGAGGCAGAGGGAATGTAAGGTTTTTGGCAATCTTTACAATTCAAAAAACTCCCTCAATACTGCACACATTGTATGAGACAAGGCCACTCCAAAGACACCTCTAAGGTATTGCATCCAGATATCTCAGATGCTCCTAACAAGAAGAACACCACAGGAAATCAACAAGCTGAGCAAGCCACCAAATGGAAGGTCCCCCCTACAAAGGATGCAGACGACAAGCCAACAAAGACTTATAAACCAAAATATATTCAAACTCTTCCTCATGGAAAACACCACGCTGCACAACCTCAAGCAGCGCCATCTATCACGGAGGTTGAAGTCAATTATTTTGCATCAACCTCCGGTCAAAGTACAATAGCTGATCCACAAGTTCAAATTTATTCTCATCGTAGACCCTCAAAATAATGCACATGAGGTAAATCATGACGAGGTTAATATAACTGAGGAAAGGTAAATTGAAGATATCACTAATGCCCCACTGGTGAAGGATAACTTGGAATCAGTTAATGCTCTTGTTATTACCTCTGTTTATGAAAATTCCCCTTATGCTAATGTGACTAATACCCTTGATTGCTTAACTTGCACATTATCTCATCCTAACAAATTTGCCTGTCTTGATGTCTAGGATGCTGATATCAATATGGTTGCTCATGGAAGTTTGGCTAATCATGATAGCTCAGAGAGATCCCACAATCACCCTGAGGCTCAAGAGGAGGCTGGCTCTATTTTTCAAACACGGATAGATTCTACTCAAGCAGATATCCCATCCCTAGCAAGAGTTGCACCGCAAGCCCAAGAAGTACTATCACAAACAGATGCTGTATCTCTACAGGAGGACCTGCCACATCATCAGGGACAGACCAAAGAAGATCCACCTCTTTTCCAAGATGAAGGACATCTGGATATCATTCTAAATACAGACGGTGAATTCACAACTGAGACGCAATGCAAAATCTCAACACCATAATCCAAACTTTGGTCAGCAGATGAAGAAGATATTCTGACCTCCGAAGATGAGCCCACAGACATATTGGAGGAACCAACAACCAGACACTGGCAAGATGAAGAAGAGATTGCAATTAAGAAGAAGTGTAAGATCAAAGCAAGAGACAAGTACGCCTCCTCAC
>JAOWBN010186071.1:0-16333 GCA_028565015.1 Pinguicula moranensis | reverse complement strand
AGAGATGGGTCGCTGGAGTCGCGGGAGACGGAAGACAGGAGACGGAGAGAGATTTGAGAGATTGTAGGGTTCGTCGGTGAAAGAGAGATTTGAGAGATTTCAGAAGGCCAATGAGAAGGCGACACGTGGACCAATCGTTTTCTACGAACCGATTACTGTTCATGAATAGTACATTGCGTCCTACGTGGACAGTTGCCGCATTACTATATAGATTTGGTTTATCGAACACTGTAAATTACTCGTTAATAAATAAATAAAAAACTATAAATAGTTTTTACTCTAGTATACTTTTTTATATACTCTACTGGATGAAACCGATAATTGAGATATAAAACAATACAATACTTAACACACAAAAAAAAGATATAAAACAATACAAAGACTATATATTAAGCATTTCTCGTACTCGAATAGAATAGAGATATAAATAATGATACAACTATTATTTTATCCCCGCCTGCCAAACAATGACTATTTGAGTTAGAGATCGCCTTTCATTGGGAATTTCGAAATTTCGAATTCTAAAGTCTCGAAATCCCGGAATTTCGGAAGTACGGTGCGGGAACGGGAATAATTTTTCGTTCCCAAAAAAAAATTCGGAACGGGAACAGGAACAACCTATTTCAGTTCTGAAGTGACGAAAGTCCAAAAAAAAATTCATGCAAATTTAGAATTAGGGAATTCGGGTCGGATGGAGGGGGGCTTGGCCTGTCCCACTCCCGCATTTCATTGGGCCTTATTTTGTTAAAATAAAATAAAAAAGTAATATATAGATATTTTTGTTATAAGATTTTATATATATTTTTTAATCATTTTGATTGAAGTTAAATTTTTAGTATATTAAATAGTTAAAATTTTGTTTTTTTATTATTATTTGAGCTAGTAAAAAAATTTCATAACTTTTGAAATGGATAAATTATTTTGTTACCACCACTCAGTCACTCACCCCCAAAAAATATATAGCTCCATAATTTTATTTTATTTTTATCTATATAAGTTTTTTTGTGCACCCCAAAAAAAATTTCCCAAAATTTTTTTAGCCCACCCTAAATTTTTTTTTTTATGGATCTACCCTGGTTCGAGACATTGGGCCTCAAGACACCTACATCGTATATCCCGCTATCGGATAGGAGTGGTTCGGTTATGGGTTCAAGGTTCATCTCAATTCTTTGATTTTTTTTCCAAACTTGGTTTTTAGCTACTTTCCTTTAAGATTTTCTCCATGCCTAATTACGTTTTCGAGCCACATTATCAACTAAACTAAATAGCAATGTTAATTAAGGTAGTGCGGAGCATTGGCCTACGTTTTTATGATCGAAGGTTGGCCTACGTTAAACTTGCATTAATTATTTGATTCTTAGAGCTAGGTGCATACTGCATGTGCTCATATTACATTACCTATTACTGCAATAATAAAAGTTAAGTATAAAATATCAGGAATTATTGTGCCGTGACATTCTACTACCACATATATTTAATGGCACACACACAAAAAATATTTTTTCTAATATTAAATTATTAGAAAAAATCTTCGTGTATTGTTTTGTTGGTCATCTCACATCTGTTTCCTACCAGCATGACTATTTGAGCAGGGGCGGAGCCAGAAATTTGAGAGAGGGGGGGCCAATTTTTTTTTTTTAAATATATTGGGTCGGGTCGGGTTGAATCTAGTTCAGTCGGTATGCACATCAAAATATTACGATAGAACATGTAAGAGTCAAAATAAGTCGAATCAACCTATACAAAAATTTAATATTAATATTTTTGTGTTTTTAGACAATATTTGTGATAAAAATGATATTTCAACAATATTTTTGTTAAGATGTTTTAGACAATAATTATAATGATCGCTATTTTCAATAAATAATTAAAAAATACCCCTTGATATTATAGCACTAACAATCTAGTAAAATATTAAATTATTAAAAATAATTATATTAAATAACTGTAAAAATACATTTCAAAACATGTATGAACTAATAAAATTAGTAAAATCTAGTGGTTATTTTGTCAATTATAAAAATATACTATTCAAATTAGTTGACAATTAAATATTTAATCATGTTTATTACCTTGTATAAATGCAGTTTGTCCTAGTGGTCTGTGTCATGTATATTTGTGGTTTTGCTCAGGTTCGAATTCAGTTTGGAGCATGAAGTTCATCTTTTGATTGTTAAATCAAAAAAAAAATGGTATGGCATGTTGAAGCTGGGTTTCGAACCCTTGACATGGGGAAGCAAATCAATGCATCAACCAACTGATCTAATTGGATGTTATGTGCTATTTAAAAGCATTAAGTATATAATATTGTAGTGGGGACCAAATAAAAAAAAAAAATTTACTAGTAATTTTTTTTTTAAATCCTGGGGGGGACCATGCCCCCCTGGTCCCCCTCCCTCCGCCCCTGCTTCTGTGGCTTATTCTTTTCTTTTCTTATGGGGAAAATGACGAAAAGATTTAACATTGCCAAGTAAGGCTCTACCCATTTAAGCTACTAGGATGCATTTGGTAACGTGATATAAATTATCCCATATTTTAATTTATAACTTTTGTGTTCATATAAGATTGAAAAATGCACATCGCGTTTAGTATACATCTTTTGACGTTGTTTTGGATAACTAATAAAATTTGAAGGTATTTGGTAATGCAGGATAAACATCGGATAACTCTGTAGCTTCATCAATTTATGTGTTAGTTTCCTGGACAAACTGATGATAATATTATCCGGCCAAAATCAGGGTGATAACTTCTATGGATTTTTTCGGAGTTATTTATCCCAGGTCGCGGGATAACTCAACCAAGTCGAATATTACGCAAAGGTGTGTACCAAACAGCAAAGGTGCGTGGATAACTCACGGAATTTAACAATTATCACGTGTTAATTTGTCTACCATGCGATCGAATGTGAGTTCGAGCATTATACATATGACGAGAAACAGAATCACAAACTGCATGGCTAGCTTCATCATTCTCAAGGGCATATCCAACTGTTAGAAAAACGTTTTGTAACGTTTTATTCAAATCAATTAATTAGTAATTAATTGTATTAACAAACGTTTGAAACGTTTTTGAAATCTTAAATTAGTATTAATTTGTATTAATTTTGTATTAATACAATTAAATGCTAATTAATCCTAATTGTGTATTAGGTTTTGACCCCATATAAATAGTGGCTTTTGGCTACTATTTGGGTATACAATTTACACAGTTTTTCCTACGCGAAAATTATCTTATGTGCTGAGAATCCAATCTAAATTCTCTCGAATTTTCGGAGAAGAGATTTGAGTTCGTGGATTCATTAGGCCGATCCGTTCGTGACATATTCAACCAGGAGGATTACGATTCTAAACCGCTTCCGCACAAAGGTACAAAATTCGTTTCGCGTACTTGTTAGATCCGTTCTAACGGTTCCTTTTGAATACACATCCACGAATCTAAAGAGAACCCAAAATCGAGGATTCTCTTGCGTGGTATTTGGGGTGATGAACTCAGAAGCCCTCTGACATTGCTGAACCAAGCTGGTACTCCGAAGAAGGTGGAGAAAGTTGGTGGCAAGGAGAATAAGGGAAGAAATAGTAATGGGTAATGGGGGACAAAGTCTCTATATAACACCCCCAAAACGTTTCTCGAATAGAGTAATAAGTTGAAAAAGCAATCTCCAAGGTTATGGGCTTCGATAAGGGGAGTCCGAATCTCAAGAGATGTGACAGTTTCAGGTTGGATTCCGTCGGTTTATGATCGTCAAGGAGGAGAAATTTAGGCCCATTGTTTGATCCGAAACTCGTAGGGTCATTTGAGAAAGAAGCGTCTGAGGAAGAGGATAAGATGAAGAAGATGATCACGAAGAAGGCAAGGAAATCCCATGATTCGGACACCGTTCTTGTCCTGTACAAGAAGAAATGACCCCCCAGTGGTGAAAACGCAGTAGTCATATACACCACGACGCTGCAAGGGATTAGGAAAACTTTTGAGAAATGCAATGTCGTGAGATCAACCATCTAATATCAGGATGTCCAAATGTTCGAACGAGACACATCGATGCACTCAGCGTTCAAGGAAGAACTGAGATTAAGAATGTGAGAGGGCCAATGGTGTTTGTAAAGTGGAGATTAATTGGAGGGGCTGCTGAGATGGTTAAGTTGGAAGATGAGGGCAAACTGGAAATTCTGCTCCAAGGGATTTCTGTGGCCGACCCAGTATGCATGAGGTGCGCCGGAGTTCGTTTCTTGCTGTGCACAGACTGCAATGGAAGTTGTCGAATTCTGGGTGAAGACAGGAAAAAGAGTGTCTAGTGCAGCCATTGCAAAGAAAATGGGCTAGTTCAGTGTCTTTTCTGTAGTTAACTATGTCGGTTAACATGCTTAATGTTTTCACTTCCCACATTAATCTTTTGGAGATTATGTGAAGGGCCATGGTTGATAGATATACTTATTTACATGAGCTCTAAAATATATTTAGATTCCTCAGGTAATAGCATCTGCAGTTTGTTGCCGAAGCAGGATTGTGTATAGTGTCCTGACATTGCATTGGCGTGCTTGGTCCTCCACCTGCTTTAAAGTTGGTTGATGAGCAAGCAGAATGTCTTGGACTGCTATTGCTGTCAAGATGGTGTAGTTTTTCTTAATGATCTTTGATCAGTAAGAAGTAAAGTGGTCTGTAACCACGTAAGGGTTAGATAGTGACTGTACTCTGTACGAGGTTTTGGGGAGACGAGCATGATGGGAAAAAAACATGTGACGCTGTTCGATTTTATTGAAGACAAGTGGTGAAAAAAGAAGGCACGCTCGATTTTTATACATCAGGGCAAAAGTAGAAACCAGAGTAACTAACCAATTTGGATCCGTTGGTTCAGTTTCATGCTGAATGAGCTGCAAGAGAGTCCAATTCGATTACTTCAACCTTACCAGGACTGAATACAAAAGCTAGAAAACGAAAAGAAAATAAACAAACAAGTTAAAAAACCAAAAGAAAATCAATACCTAGCCAAGTTGAGAACTCTGAAATACCAAGCATTTGAGAAGAGGAAATCTTCCTAAGAAGTTGAGCTTTTCAAAGGAGCGAATTTCCAAGAAGTTCGGATTGATAGGTGGATCTCAATCTCTTTCATATTCCTACAGTGGTTGATCCCCAGATGCTTCAGCTCTGGTCCAGAGATACATAATTTCATGGGAACATTACAGTCCTTAAGCATCTAAGTCCAAGAACCAGACAATCGACAAGACATTCTCCAACACTCCAACATGTACAAAAGTTTCATGCAGCACAAGAGTAGTTGGAATCGATTTCAGATCCAATGAGGACTGTTGACCATGAAGCAACCACCCTAGCAGATGCTGTGAACCATGGCACATCTAGCTCAACACAAGACAGTAGCAAGGAGGTTGCAGACGGTTCAGCACACCTCAGAGGCCACATGGGTTGATCACATGACCTAGTCATCCCACCAACCCATGTTGCACCAAAATACGCACGCTCCTCCCTACAAGAAAAGTTAGCAAATAGAACAAAATTAGTTTAGAAGATTGTATCAGTGAGTCGTACGAATTTCTGTCTATAAGAATACTGTAAAACATGTAAATAGGCAAGCTTTTTTGTAATGGCGTTTCATTTATTCTCTCGATCTACATAGCTCACTTGCACACACATTTACTAACTAAAAACTTCAACAACTCCAAGCTATATGCGCCTTGTCATGGTATCAGAGTCATTCTTCATGGCTTCAACTGCCCCTTGGTCGATTCTGCAATCTTCTTCTCTTCTTTGCCCGCCTACTACCTAACTCTGCCTTACTTCTTTGTTCATTCCCTTCTACTACACAAACAGCCGTCCCTTTCCCTGTTTTTCCCTTTAGTTACACCTTATGTCCTTTGAATCATCAGCATCCGCCTACTCTGTATCTTTCTCTCACATATGCCAGTCATCCAAATGGCCCTCCCGGACACAAAAATCTTTCCTTTCACATATGCTCAGTTCTCTCATCTTGTTACAACCAAACTCACCTCCTCCAATTTCTCTTCTGGCGCAATCAAGTGTGTACCTTACTACAGCAACATGGGCTAGTAGGATATGTTAATGGCACTAAGGTTGAGCCCACGGAGCAGGATCCTGCTGATCCCACTAAGGCAAATCTTGAATACATCCGTTGGCAATCCCTTGATCAGCAGCTCTACTCGTTTCTCATCTCTTCCCTCACTGATGCAACTTATGAAGTCATCAATGGCAGGCTTATAGCCCAAGCTCTTTGGGCCACTTTGGAGCAAGAATTCAACCACATGGAACCTTCTCAGGAACTGGGACTTCGAGATGAATTCCAATAACTCCAACGTGGACATACCTCCCATTGCTTCATTACAGGGATAACTCATCAAACAAAACCAAGTTGTATAGCAAGTCCCTAAAATGGGATTTGATAAGTTGACAACCATGAAGTTTTGAGTTGGTGAAGAGCAGATAATGGCGATGATTTAAATGCTGAGATGCTTGGTGATATTCTATAACACTAGGTGATCCATGTACCAAATCACCCTTAGCTATATTAGTCGGTTGGTGTGGAGTGAAAACATGATGCAAAACAATCTCAAAGATACTACTAGTCTGGTTATCCGCCGTGAATCAATTGTTGACTATGATCTATCTAGCTGAGATGTATACCAGAAATGATATGTTGACATCTATGAAGCTGATTGAGTCAGATGAAAACTGCGAAGATCGCCTCCTTGGAGCGAATCATACTAGCTGCTAGCCAGATCATTAGATCAAGAACAAGTCTCATCATTTCTCTTATTTCGGTGTTGTATATTCTCTCTATTGTACAGTTTATTTTATTCAATGAAATTTGGCTTATCAAAGAAAAAAACACTCCAACGTGGACATCTCTCAGTGAAAGACTATTCCGCGTTATTTCTACTTCTCTTTGATCCGCTTGTTGTTCTCGGCCGACCAGTTTCTCCCTTGGACCAAAGTCATTGGTTTCTCCTTGGCCGTGGTACGGACTTCACCGCCTTCGCTAGCTCTCAATTTTTTCAAGACCGGTTGCCGTCTTTTCGTGATATTATTGCATGGGCGGAAAACTTTCATGCCTTGTACCACAGAATGGTCCCACGTGTTGCATTCCCGACTCTTACGTTTACTGTGGCTATTGCTATGCCCCTAGCGTCTATCCTTCCAGTGGATCCTCAAGGCCCTGTTCAGTCCCTAGACTTAGTCCGGTCTTTGCCACCTCTGCTGCCTCGGCCATGACTCCATAGTATCCTTATCCACAGCATGCGCTCCTAGACTCAATGTTATCCTTCTCTTTGCCGGTGCCGCTGACTCTCATAGAGGTGACTCATCTCGCGATTGTGGTCGCGGTCGTGGCTACTGCAAGATTAAATTCCAAATTTATCATGAGTACGGGCACTGCACTGATACTTGTCGCTCGTGCTACTACTCTATGAAGTTTGTCGTCGCCGCCGCTCATGCCCATGTTGTGGACATTACACCATCGCCAGGAAGTGTTGTCATCGGCCTAGGTGTCTCTGATTTCCCTATCATATGTCAATTTTCTTAATTCGAGAATCCTCCATCACGAGGCTATTCTGCTGGACCAGTTGGACATTTTATTGCAGGCCCATTACCTCAACAACAACTTGGTTATTCTCCTGGGCCGGTTGGATATTGTGCTGCAGGCCCATTATCTTTGTAGTCAGTTAATTATTCTGGTGGGACACCTGGTCCTTCTGCAGGGCCAATAGAATATTTTGCTCCAGGCCCAACAACTGGCTATTCTTGTGGACCACTTGCTTATTTTGCTGGGCCAATTGGATATTCTGTTGTAGGCCCATTTTTCGCTCCAACCCTATATGGAAGCCAACCCACTTCCAATGGACAACCCTTTGTTTATGCCCAAACCTTTTCCGGTGGATATTATTATTGTTCGTTATTAGGTCATCAGAGTTATATTTTTCTTACCTCTTCGGCCTCTTCCCCTCATTTTTGTTTGGAATGACCAAGAGTCATCGCTTACCTTTTGTACCAAACGAACACCGTGTCTCTCGGTTGCTTGCATTAATACACTATGATCTTAGGAGGTCTTCTCCTACTTCATCTTTGCATGACTATTGGTATTATGTGATATTTGTTGATGATTATTCTTGGTTCACATGATTTTATCCACTGAAAAATAAATTTGATTTTTTTGATACATTTCATCACTTTCAAGCCTTTGCTTAAAAATATCACTCTACCTCAATTCACAAATTTCAATGCGATGGTGGCTCTGAGTTCACTAACCATCATTTTCAAAATAATCTCCGTCACCATGACATTCACCATTTGCTCTCGTATCCTTATATACCTGCTAAAAATGGTCGTGCTGAGTGAAAGCATTGTCATCTCACTGAGATGTGACTCACCCTTCTCTTTCGTTCCCATGCTCCTCTCTCCTACTTTGCATTCAGTATTGCGGCCAACATCATTAACCAGTTGCCATTGCCTCTCCTGACATATATCTTTCCATTTGAGTTACTTTATGGCTTTATACATCGATATGATCATTATCATCCATTTAGTTGTCGCGTTCTTTCCTATTTGCGTGATTATGCTTCCCATAAATTGGCTCCTCGTAGTCTTCCATGTATATTTCTTGTTTATAACTCCTCTCATAAGGTTTTTCGCTGCATTGATCTTTGTACCTCCCATCTCTATATATCTCGGCAAGCTCTCTTTGATGAGACTTGTTTTTCCTTTCACAAATCCTCTCCTCTTCCCTCTCTCTGACCTTGATATCTCTGTGTTTCTTAAGCCTCATGCGACTGATTCATCTCCCACTACATCCCAACTATCTACATCATCTTTCCTATATCCACCATCTATCACGCCTTGTTCCGTCTATCCATTGCCTCTTGATATTCCTTCCTCCTCTTATGTTGCTATGGATGTTGCTTCCTCATCCTCCATCCCTCTTGATGTTTCCTTGGATTTTGTTCCTTTTTCTGATCCTTTGACAATGGTTGGCTCTCATCCCATGATTACTCATGACAAGACTGAAGTGTTTCGTCCTAATGTTATTATTGATTATTGCAACATTGTTCCATAGGGATTTCTCACTGCTCTCTTGGCTTCAACCGATCCCCGTGATTTTCACTATGCTGCCAAGAATCCTGATTGGATCTCTATGATGGATGAGGAGATTATTTTTCTTCAGTAGAATCAAACTTAGGATCTCATCCCTTATCCCCATCATGTTAATATTGTTGGCTCTAAATGAGTTTTTCGGACAAAGTTTCTTCTTGATGGCTCTGTGGAAAGACTAGTGGCTTGTTTGGTTGCTCGTGGATTTACCCAGGTCCTGGGTCTGGATTATTTTGATACCTTCAATCCTGTTGTCAATGCCATTACCTTTCACATTTTTGTCTCTTGCTATTTCTCGGGTATGGTCCCTTCATCAGCTAAACCTAAAGAATGCCTTCTCGAATGGTTAGCTGACTGAGGATATATATGGATCAGCCTCCAGGATACATCAATCCCCTATATCCTAGTCATGTCTATCATCTCAAGAAGTCCCTTTATGGTTTCAAACAGGCCCCTCATGCCTGGTTTAATTGGTTCAACAATTTTCTCGGTACTCTTGGTTTCACCTGTAGTTGTGTGGATACTTCTCTGTTTATATTTGCTCATTATTCTATCATTATCTACTTGTTTCTTTATGTAGATGACATTATTGTCACTGGTAGCATTTCTTCTCTTCTAGATCGCTTTGTTCGTCGTCTTCATACGAAGTTCACCCTCAAGGATCTTGGCTTTCTCACCTATTTTCTTGGGTTTGAAGCTTCCTTCACTGATACTGGCCTATTTCTCAGTCAGATGCAGTATGCTCGTGATATCCTCGCTCATGCTCAGCTTCTAGATAGTTGGCCTGTCAATACCCCCATGGTAGTCCCACAGTACCTCTCTACTGATGATGATTTTCTTTTTGATTCGATCATGTATCGTTCTATTTTTAGTGCACTTCAATATCTCACTATTACTCGCCCAAACTTGTCTTATGCTTTCAACTCTGTCGGTCAGTATATGCACGCTCCAAATGAGGTCCATCTCCAGGTCGTCAAAAGAATTATTCGTTATGTCAAGGGTACCTTCTTCATGGGTCTGCACTTCACTGCTTCTTCGACTCCCAATTCTGTAGTTGGCTACTCTGATGCTAATTGGGTGGCATGAATCTCATCACTCCACCTCAGGATTTGCGAAGAAGCAACCGCCGTCTCTTGGTCCAGCTGTGAGTCTGGGTGTAATGTTCTCACCAGTATTTTTGTTGAGGTACTCTGGCTCCGATACTTGCTCCATGATCTTGGTATCTCTTTGCCTCATCCTCCTTTGCTTCTTTGTGATACCAACACTACTCTCTTCTTAAGTACGAACCATGTTGCTCATAAATGGGCCAAGCATGTGGAGTTGGATTATCACTACATACGGAAGCAATTTCTTGTCGGCACCATCTGCACCCAGTTCATTCCTTCTTCATTTAAGGTTGTTGATCTGTTTACAAAGAGTCTCTCTCATGGGGTTCTTGAGTTCTTTCTATTCAAATTTCACATGATCTTCAATCTTATGCTTAGCTTGCAAGGGGTGTTGATCATGAAACAACCACCTAAGCAGATACTGTGATCCATGACACATCTAACTCAACACAAGACAGTAGCAAGGAGGCTGTAGACGGCTCAACACACCACAGAGGCCACATGACCTAATCATCTCACTAACCCATGTTGCACCAAAATACACACACTCCTCCCTACAAGAAAAGTTAGCAAACAGAACAAACTTAGTTTAGAAGATTGTATCAGTGAGTCGCACATATTTATGTGTATATGAATACTGTAAGACATGTGAATAAGGCAAGCTTTTCTGCAATGGAGTTTCACTTATTTTCTCGACCTCCATAGCTCAAGAAGCTCACTTGCGCACACATTCACTAACAATTCTTCTGGACCTCCATAGCTCAAGAACCTAAGAGGCCACATTGGTTGGGAATTCTCCATCACCAGTCTATTCTGCTAGACCAATTGGACATTTTACTGCAAGGACATTCCCTCAACAACAACTTTAATATTATCCTGGGCCGGTTTGATACTATGCCGCAGGCCCATTACCTCTGCAGTCTTGTAATTATTCTGGTGGGTTGCCGGGTCCTTCTACTGGGCCAATTGAATATTCTGCTCCAGGCCTGATGGCTGGCTATTCCAGTAGACTACTTGCTTATTCTGCTGCACCGATTGGATATTCTATTGCAAGCCCATTTTCTGCTTCACCATTATATGGCAGCCAACCCACTTCCAATGGACAACCCTCTATTTCAGCCCAAACTCCTTCCAATGAATATTTTTATGGGCTACCCAATGCCCAGACCCACTTGACTGTGCTATTATCTCCTGGTTTCCCTGCTACAAATGGACTGTCGACTGCACCTGCTCCCATTATTGGATAGTTTAATGGGGCCTTCATTCAATTCGGGTTTATCCCTGCTAGAGCTTCTAGATCATCTGGTGTGCTGAACTCTTCCTAGTTTATAAGGTCGACCTCTGCTGGGCATCCTCCCGTTGGCAACTATCCTAGCATTTTACTTTTGGCTTTGGACCGACGACCTCTTCCACGGCCATTAGATTCTGCATCTCCTCAATCTCTAACTGATACATGGATACAGGAGTTTATGCTCATATGACTTCCTCTCTGGCGACCCTTGATCATACTGCTTGCTATACAGGTAAGGCCTATGTTGTTGTGGGCAATGGTGCTACTTTATCCATTACTCAAGTTGGTGATAAATAAATAGAGAGATGTTCAACACCTAGTTTGCCAACGAACACTACCATCAGTTAAAAGTGTTTGGACGAAATCGCACGTAACAAAAATCTAAAGAAGAAGGTAATCTTGGGACCAAAATAATGTAGTAAAAACATATTTATGTCTTCCACAAAATTTCCACTTGTACTGCAAGCGTACTGCACTGTACAATTGACCAAAATGACAAAGATCGGTTTCATCCTCTCCTAACATTCCAATGCATTTGAATGATATACATGGTAGGAGAAAATTAAGATTTCACATCCTTTTGACCAAATGCTTGTCCTAACAACAACTTTAATTTCCAATAATGAATAGTTGAAACTGGAACATGCCACCTTGACCACCAATTTTTGTTAAAATGTCATGTTGACCACCAATTTCATTTTTTTTAAAGTCAAATGTATAACTTTCATTAATATAATGGGTATTTTACCTTTTGGTGCCATGCTGTATTTCATTTACACCGACAACTTCTCTCTCTCTGCCATCTGTAATCGACTAAAACATAATATCTACGACGATCATCCTCTCCTTGTACCAGTTGTCCACCGGGTAGCTCTTCCGAGTCACTTAGAAGGCTGAATATCACTACCAGGTATGTCATTTGACTCTTTCAAGGATAGCATCTACATGGTAAAGGGATTCGGTCAATTCCTCACAAATGAGTTGCTTTCATAGTTTCCAAATTTTTAAGTGCCATTGATCAAAACATTTTGTAAATAGGCTATTTGGCTAAATTAGAACGATAAGTAATTCTTGGAGAACAAAGTCAAGCATACACTATATTTATCTCACTATGTATCTCTTCTATTTAAGAATTATATGGTGTAAATCAGTGAATCGATGAAGCACACACGTTACCCTTCATATATTTTTCTTGGTTTCATTATTGGCACCATCCATGGGAATGCTTCTCATACCCATTGAAAACATTTTCCTGCTACAAACTTAAGATTACAATAATGTCCCCATTGGAGAAAATGCCTACCAACCCTTGAGAGGGCAAGATCCAGCGAAAAACCTTATAAGGAGCTTTTTTTTTCTTGAGGAAAGGCTAACTTGAGGAGAAGGACACTCTAGACCACCCTAGGACGGGAAAGATAGCTCAGCTACCTATAACACAGCCATGCCAAAGGGAGCAACATAAATACCCAAGAGATAATAACACCGGAAGAGCAATCCCCTGGCCTGACGCTTGGGAAATGACCAATCTCATCCCCAGAGTAGGGAATCCCTGATACAAAACTCAGAGCCTTTCTATACTTAATGGAAGTACAATTGATAGGAGAATTTGTGGCATGCAACATAAGTCACTTCGAGGCTGCCTGTAGTACCATTCTTGAGCTCAACGTCCATAGAGGAACCTTGAAGAAGCAAAAGTCGCATGAACACACTTTGGAATAGGCCCCCGAGTGAATGATAAAAGACCATCTCCCGTCAATGATCAACATGATCACTTGGAGATTCATGGGAGAGATCTTTGCAAGGAACCAAAAGAAGGGCACCAGGGTAGAGCCCAACTCAACAACAACACGTGTCTTTGTGAGCCACTGTGGGGATGCACTTTAGAGAAAAGGAATACCAAGCGGCCTCCACAAATATGCACCCATGGTAATTATGGCCGAAGTAGGAAAGTTTGACGTGAGAAGAATTTTGATCGATCAAGGGAGCTCCGTCGACTATCCTACAATGTCCTAGACCAAATGGGTTGGGGAAGGACTTAACTAGAACCAATTACAACTCTACTCGTAGTGTTCGAAGGGATGGAGGTCAAATCCATGGGGGCCATTGAGATGCTAGTTGTATTGGGAGAAGGTGCAAATTCCATTGCACAAGTGGTGTGTTTTGCGGTGATCCGTGAACCATTCTATTACAACGCGATACTCAAGATTGTACCAGTTTCAAGCCATTATCTTTACCTACAATCAAATCATGAAGTTCCCTACCCCACCAGGAGTAGGAAGAGCAAGATGCCGACCACACCTAGCACCACCTCTGCCGAGTATCCTCGAGGAAGAGCCTATCACAAAGAAATAGTTTTATGGTTAGATCGGCCTGAGATCTTGGTATATATTAGTTTCAACCTCGATCCCTCCTTAGAGGAAGATATCTTGGCCTACCTACGAGAGTGCGAGGATGTTTTTACCTAGGGATTTGATCCTTTCCAAGGATTTAGCCCTAAATTGGCAAAGAATCGGCTAAATATCCACCCTAACACAAAGCCCGTGCAACAGAAAAAATGGAAGTTCTCTCCCGAGTAAGAACTCATCATCATGTCCGAGGTTCAGAGATTGCTCAAAGTCGTACACATCGAAAAAGTACAATACACAGAATGGTTGTCAAATGTGTTGTTAGTGACCAAGGGAGGAAGCAAATGGAGAATGAGTGTCGACTTCACTAATCTGAGAACACACTATGAGAAGGATATGTACTCATTTCCCTCCACCGATTGAATGGTTAACGCCACCATGCGAAATGCCCTCCTCGGTATGATGGACGCCTACTAGGATATCAGAGATTCCCTCGCTAAGGAAGACCGCACGAAAACCACATTTTTCACATCGTAAAGGATCTACTACTACGTGGTGATGCCTTTTAGATTGAAAAATGCTTGAACCACATACCAGGGAACGGTAAATCAAATCATTTTCCCACTCATTGGAGAATGTATGGATGTCTACGTCGATGACATGCTAGTGAAAAGCCTCAAGCCAGGTAAGCATCCTGAACATTTGAAAGCTTGTTTTCTAATTTTTTGTAGAACTGAATTGAAGTTAAATCCGTCAAAATGCACATTGGAAGGGAGGAAAGTTCCTCGAGTATGTGGAATCTTAAAAGGGAATTGAGGCCAACTCTGACAAAGTCCAAGCCCTTATCGATATGCAACCACCCTGAAACATCAAGGAGATTGAGCAATTCATGGATCACATAGTTGTCCTGAGTAGGTTCATCTCAAGACTAGCAGAAAAACCTCAGCCATTCTTCAGGCTCCTAAAAAATAAGGAAACTTTTGATTGGGACGTGGATTGTCTAAAGGCTTTAAAATAACCGAAAGACTACTTCCACGAAGTGATGGTTCCCGTAGCCCCAAGGGACTATAAGGAACTCCTCTTCTACCTTGCGGTTTCCGAGAAAGCAATAACTACAACGTTGGTCTTGGAAGAAGGAAAGATCCAGAGGCCAATCTACTATGTTAGCCGGCTGCTCCAAGGAGTTAAGCTACGCAATATTGAGAAATGGACATTAGCCCTCATATCTGCCTCGTGAAAGTTGTGCCATTACTTTCAGGCGTACACCACCCAGGTCGTCACCAACCAAACCCTCAAGCAAATCATGACAAAGTCTGACACCTCATGAAGATTGATAAAGTAGGCAATCGAGCTAAGCCAATATGATTTGGAGTACAAGCCTCGAACAATACTCAAAACACAAATAGTTACACACCTCATCGCGGAAAGCACCCTAGGAGAAGAAAACACAGAAGTAGGGATTCTATATTCAAATGGCTCCTCCATGGAAGGCCACAGAGGGACCTGGATTATCCTCAATAATTCTAGGGAACTGCAACACACCTTGGCCTTTTGCCTCCCCCATGACCAATGATGTCGTTGAATATAATGCCTTGGTACAAGGAGTCAGGTTGGCACATTCCATAGGAGTGCAATGGCTCGTGGCCAACGTTGATTCATGGTTGTTCAAAGAGCACTATCAAGGCACCTTTGAGCCAAAGGCGAAATAGCCTACACTCCTCATCTATCTCCAGGAACTCTCGTAACATGTTAAGCGGTTCAATAGCTTTGAACTCAAGCAAATCCTATGAGAAGAGAACTCCCAGGCTGACTTGCTCTCCCAAATATGATCAGTATGGAAGGATGGTGACATAAAGACATAGCACGTGCAAAACCTTTGGACTCCCGCTATTACCTCACCTGCAACGGTGAACTTCATCGAGAAGGAACTCCCATGCAAAACCTAAAAAACCTCAATAATTAAGTTTCTCCTCCACTGACTCTTCCCTATGGGATCAATAAAAAATGTCTCATGATAACAAAGGCTAGCTGGTTTGCATGGATCAATGGGGAATTGTACAACAAAACATGGGAATGACCTTATCTTAGGTGCATCGAGGGAAAAGACATCAGAAAAATTCTCTAAGAAGTCCATGAAGATACTTGTGGGGGCCACTATAGTGGGAGAGCCCTTTCTCATTGCATCATAAGTCTTAGATATGGGTATTGGCCTGTGCTTCCATTGATGGGCCAGGTTTTGTTCTACTTTCTCTTTTTGGATGGAGCTACGAGGTTCATTGAGATGGGCTTGGGTGGCGGGCCGAATTTATGTTGAGGCTTTAACCCTATCATTTAGCCCACCCCTCATTTCGAATTTCTGCAAAAAATTAAGCATGTTTACTTCTTTTTGTCAGTTTCTTGTTTCTCCAGGTAGCGCGGAGATCGAGTTGAGCGTTTTAAACTCCCTGTCACTTTCTCCTTATTCTCTGTAACACTCCTTT
>JAOWBN010186060.1:0-16334 GCA_028565015.1 Pinguicula moranensis | reverse complement strand
GTTGCCATAAAAAAGGTTCTTCAAGATAAGAGATACAAGAACCGTGAGCTGCAAACTATGCGTCTCCTAGACCACCCGAATGTTGTGTCCTTGAAGCATTGTTTCTTCTCCACGACTGAGAAGGAGGAGCTATTTCTTAATTTTGGATGATACATATGCCGCAGTATGCGAGACTGAATTGTTCAAACGTTTTTGGGCATCTTTTGTATCAAAAATGCATGGTTCGAACAAAATATGTAGTGCGAAATTGAAATGTTCGAACATATTGTTTAAAAGAGTATTCTGTTAAACAAAATATTTGAACTCCAGATTTTAACAGAAACAAAATATTTGAACTCCAGGCGCAAATTCTGGGCGTGAGAATGCTGACGGCAGAGAAGGGGTGCAATTCCAGACATCAGATATATACCCCCAAAAGAAGGGTATAAAAGTAAAATCGCATAACCAAGTCATCAAATCCTAATGTAATCCTGTTACAACAGTGAAAATACCGAACGAGGAATTGCAGTAATCTCCTCAGAAGCATGGACGTTACCAAACAGGAATGAACACCTGATCCCTGAGTGTTCCTAATCTTGACCGCGAGAAGGGTTTTCTACATGCCTGACGCCAAACGGACCCAAAGGGTAAATCAATGTGTTGAAACCTAGTTGAGGTGTATGTGTTCCAATAAACCCCATTCCTGGAGCAAGTGGCTGCCTTTGGATGAGCATTGGTATAACACCACTTACCATACTAGTGCCAGGATGACTCCCTTTATGGCCCTATACGGGTACAAGCCTCATCATATTCCTGTACCTGTAACTTCATATATGAAGATTGAATCAGTAAAGTCATTCCATCAGCAAAGATATAAGATACAAGAATTGCTGAGGGAAAATCTAGTGCTAGCCAGAAATCGGATGAAGCTGAATGTAGATAAGGGAAGAACCGAAAGACACTATGAGGTAGGAGACAAGGTGTTCTTGAAATTACATCCCTAACGCCAAATTCCAGTTTAATTCAGACAAAATATGAAGTTATCCCCTCGTTATTATGGGCCTTATACAGTTATAGAGAAGATTGGGATAGTTGCCTACCGTCTGAACTTACCATCTGGGGCAAGAATTCATCCAGTTTTCCATGTATCTATGCTGAAGGAAAAGCTAAAAAACAGAGAAGTTAATGCAAGACAACCACCTGAGGAAGGAAAGGATGGTGAATTCCAAGTGTATCCTGTCAAAAATTTGGACAAGAAAGTCATACAAGGAAGCAATGGACCTAAGGAACAAATCTTGGTACAATGGTCTGGATCAGCTCTGGATCAAACAACATGGGAAGATTCATCATTCATACACCAACATTTTCCCAATTCTTATCCTTGGGGACAAGGATCCCTTAAAGAAGGGCATATTGTCATGACCCCGACTGGAAGGGAGCAACGTGATTTACTGAACTGGAAAAGGAAAGGGAAAAGGTAGCTTAGACTTCCAAAGAATATGATGAATTGAATGAATCAGTATGCCACCGCTTGATCATTGGCAGAGAAGGAGGAGGAGTTGAAGACGCGTTTTGATTAGAAAAGCTGAAGTGTTTTGTTATGTGAAGTCGCTGATGTCAGATAGTAATAGCCGCGTGTTTTGAGTTTTATTGTAATATAAGAAGCGTGTGTAAGTTGGTAGGACAATTATAAATTTGTCCGATGAACTGAAGGAAAAGTAGGAAATGACAGTTGCTTTATTCTGAATTCTACTCTTCCTCACTTATCCTTTTCTCCCCTTTTTCCTTCAGGCGAAGTAACTCTCGCCATCGACCCCTTTTCTACTATGTTCCTCCGCCAATTTCTTGCTACAAAACGTACTATAACAATGGTTATAACAAAAAACCAATAAATCCCCTGACCGAATGCCATTTGTTTCTCTGATCGCCCCCTATGCTTTTCGAAATGAGACTTGTTCGACAGTGGGAGGTGGCGGGTTGTTTCCTTTTCAACTGACTCATGTCAACAAAGATTGTACGTGCATATTCGTGTCCGGATATAGAAATAGGTGATTATATATAGAGATCGGTGAGATAGAGATAAAGACAGAAACAAAACAGAGCTTGGAAATGTTCTACGGAGAAAAAAGAGTAGAGTTGTGGGGGCAATTTGTATTTAGTAAGCTACCAGATGGGAATTATTAATCATAGACAAAGATTGAGGAAGAATTTTCAATTTTATGTAAGAAGGGGGAATAGGGATGATGGCATATAAATTTGGGGACAAAAGCAAAGCTCCTCCTATACTCGCTCTGCCACTATCAAGAGCAAGTACATTTTAAAATGTGTTTTATATTCTACTCTTCTTTTTATAATTAAATTATTTAAATGAAAAAGGTCTATTAGCATGCATCGTGAGTTTGAACCATTTCTCCTATTTACAGTAAGCAAATGGGGGAACATAGAAACATTGGAACTACAATGATACTATCATGGATAAAAAGCCAATAGATAAGGTAATGGGGAAACCTAGGAGAGATAAAATATTGACGGCGGCGGGTGAGCGGGATCGCGATCCGCGAGGCGAAAATGTCAATTCTTATGGAAATCATTCCTCGCTACAAGTGCTATCTTCCATTGTAGTGGATAAGGGAGGGAATTTGGGTTGGGAAATCCCTCGTCGACAAAAGAGACACCCGGATAAAGCTGCTGATATGGATATGTTGGCGAGCGCTCAACCTCGACAGCGTACTCCTCTTTCAGCTTATATAAGGAGATTGCAAGTGGAGACAGATTCATTTTATGTATCGAATTTCCCTCAATCTTGCCACGAGGAGGATTTAAGACGAGTTTTTATGGCTCATGGTAGAGTGCATGATGTTTTCATTCCAAAACATTAGGAGGCATCGGGATGACGGTTCGGATTTGTACGTTTTGCTCCTCTACTGGATGCAGCTGCCATGGAAAAAAGGCTCAATGGTTTGTGGATTGGTTCATGCCGAATTTTTGTAAACCGAGCGAGATATAAAGATGTTGTGCGTGGTTAGAAGGGGGATGAGATGACACTGTCGAGTTCGGCGAATAAGGGGCAGGTGGCAGAATAGTGGATCTATCTCGCCCGATGGAGGAGATGAAAGTGCTCAAGTTCCAGGCAGATCCGACGGAAGCAAAATGGTTGGAGAATTTTGTTATAGGACCAGCGAACGAAGGTGTGGAAATAATGGAAATTAATGACAAATTGAGGGCAAGCGGATTCATCCATGGAAAAGTAATTCATTTAGAAGGTGGAGAATTGCTTCTATGATATCCAAACTCAGTGTTGAAAGATGCAATGAATATGGATGATACTTTGTTGGGAAAGTTGGGGTTACAAGGGGAGCGACCGTGGAGCAAGAAGAAGGATACTAACATGAGAGAAGTATGGCTGCAAGTCCGTGGGACACCCTTGGACTGTTGGTATGAAGGATTTTTCATAGAGCTAGCATCGAACTTCGGTACTTTATTGCGTCTGGATCCTTTAACGTGCGAGCGAGAGGCGATTCATCGTGCAATAATGCTGGTGCAAGTACAATCCGGTGTATTCATAGATGAATGCGTAAAGGTGGAATTAGAGGATGAAACATTCACTGTTAGCATATTGGAAGAGTTCGGGATTCGGAGGGGCTGGGAAACTAAAGTGTGGCAGCGAAAGAATATTAACGACAATGGTGAACGATCTGGAATGGACAATTTGGGAGACTTTCCATCTTTGCAGTCGCCGAGTTCTAGGAGCAGGGAGATTGAATGTAGGCAACTGGAGGATACGAAAGTGTCCGAGGATTTTATGTTAGTGGAAAAAACTAGCTCGCTTGTGATGGCTGATACAACTCCGGCGGTGGTGGTGGAGGATGGAAGGGAGTTTCTCGGTTTGGATCAAAGGAAGTGCTCAATTTCGAATGATGGTATATGTGTAGTAGATTCTTTGGATGGTGGTTTGGCTGTGGCAGAGCTACCAGAAATGTATCTTGTCACCGTGACTCTGAGGCCTGATCCTTTTGGGTTGAACCCGTTTATCTATAAATTTTAAAAAACTAAGTCGTCTAGGAAAGTAAAGACAGAAAAGAAAAGAGTTTATTTTGCAAGCATTGCAAGAAGTGTCATCCGAATTCAGTTTGGCACTGCCACAACAAAAGGAGTTGAGGACTTCTCTGCAGATGGATGAGGTAGAGACTATTCAACAAAATGGAAAAATTATGGAAGATCTCACTCATTCTGAAGCCACTGCAATTTGGCATCTAGGTAAGGAAATTGGTGTAAGGAATCATTTGTCAGATGATGCAATAGTGACTAGACTGACTGAATTGGAAAAAAAGAGATATTGGACAATTATCTAATCCGCAGAAACCAGAAGGTGCTGCAAAGGTTTCTCTATGAAGCTTATGACCATAAATGCTAGAGGTTTGAGTCGCCCTGGATGAAAGTCTGCTGTCAGAAAGTTGGTGAAACAACATGATGTTGATTGGTTGTTTATTCAGGAAACGAAAAAAGAGTTGTTAGGAAGACTTACGGTTCAACAGATGTGGTGGAATAATTGTTTTGACTAGAAAGCTAGTCCTTCCGAGGGAGTGTCTGGAGGATTATTATCTGTATGGAACATTGAGTTGTTCTTGGTTGAGTCCACTCGTTCATATCAGAATCTGGTAATTGTTGAAGGTAGATGGGTATTAAATAATGCGCATTTGATGATTATAAATGTTTATTTTCCGGCAGATGTCAGTTAGAAGAGAGCTATCTGGACACAATTAACTTCATTTATTGCTGAATCAAATACAAGAAATATATGCATTGTGGGTGATTTTAATTCGATTCATTTCCTTGAGGAGTGATTGAATTTCAAAGGGGCACCTTCTCTGGAAATGGTAAAGTTTAATTATTTTATCCTTGATAATGAACTCGTTGATCTTCCTTTGCAACGATACTCTTTTACTTGGCTTAATGGTAGGGGTACCAGTGCTAGCAGAATAGATCATTTTCTTGTGTCGGAGCAATGGTTGAGCTTATGGCCAGATGCCCAACAGTATGCTTTAGAGCACAGTATTTCTGATTATTGCCCCCTGCTGCTCAAACTGGTGAGTCAATTTGGGGCCCAAAGTCATTTATGACGCTTGATTGTTGGGACACTCAGCCTTCATTTAAGCCTTTTGTGGAGTTGACTTGGCGATCTATGGAGTTTACAAGTAGCAAAGCATTTATTCTTCATTGTAAAATTTGAAAGCTGAGACAAGAATTGAAAAGATGGAACCAGTCAATGTTCGGACTAGCGGACAGACAAATTGATAAATTGAACGAGACTCTGAATGCTCTTGATACTATAGGGGAGGCACAGGTTTTGACTGAAGGAGAGATGTTAAACAGAAAATCAGCCTGGCAGAATCTTCAGATCTCCTTGAACCGTAAGGCATCAATCATATTTCAAAAATCTAGATCATAGTGGATACGTGAGGGAGATGGGAATACTCATTTTTTCATGCTCATGTCCGCAGTCAGCGTCAAGAAATGGTGTGCAAGGTCTTTATCTTAATGGGGTATGGAAGGAGTCAGTGGGTGAAATCAAGCATGGAGTTAATGAATATTTTAAAGGCCATTTTGCTGAACCTGATAGATGTAGGCCACTTCTCGAGTTGGATTGTGCTCGCCGTTTGTCTGCAGAGATGAGTCGAATGTTGATTGTGCCTTTTACTGAGACGGAGATAAGTGAGACCCTTATGTGTTGTTCAGGGACAAAAATCCCTGGGCCGGACGGCATAAATTTTCATATTATTAAAACTCATTGGGAGATAGTGAAAGAAGACTATATCGGTTTCCTTAAGGAGTTTTATTATTCTGTGCAGTTGCTGAAAGGGTTAAATTCCACATCTATTGTTCTTGCAGCAAAGTGTGCATCTCCTATGGAATTGAACCATCTTCGTCCTATATCTCTTGTTGGTAGTGCATACAAGCTGTTATCCAAGCTCATTGCAAACAGATTCAGGAGGGTCATTGACAAGCTTGTCTCACCTTAGCAACTTGCATTTATTAAAGAACGCCAAATCCAGGATGGTATTCTTCTTGCAAGTGAGATACTACATTATGCTCAAGTTGCTCGGCTGCCGGCTGTATTCTTGAAGGTTGATTTTGTGAAGGCATATAATTCAGTGAATTGGGGATTTCTTTTGGCGATGCTATGAAAAATGGGTTTCGGGGCCCAGTGGATTGGATGGATAAAAGCATGTCTTATATCTCTTTGGCGATGGTTCTTATCAATGGCGCCTCTTCGGGGATTTTTAATTTCGAAAAAGGATTACGTCAATGTGACCCTTTGTCGCCATTCTTGTTTTTGGTGGTTACAAAAGGGCTAAACATGCTGCTATCCAAAGTTGTCTCTCTTGGTTGCCTAAAAGGGATACGATGCGGTGCTACCGTTTACATTCATTCCCTCTATGCTGATGACACTTTATTCTTTGGGGAAGGAACACTGCAGAATGTAAAGGTGATGAAAGGGATTTTGCGATTATATGAAATGGTGTCTGGTTTGACCATCAACTTTAAGAAGAGCAGCATTCTTGGTATCAATATCCCTCAAGATCTTGAGAAGGCTTTCGCTAACCATTTACACTGTGATGTTATGAAATTGACTTTTGAGTATTTGGGTATTCCAGTGGGTTGTAATCCGGGTCGTATAAAAACATGGGACAAGTTGGTTGTAGCCATGAAGAGAAGGATATTGTCATGGGAATTTTTTTTCCTGTCGTTCGGTGGTAAGGTATCCTTGATTAAAAGTGTATTATGTAGTATGCCAGTATATTTCTTCTCTTTATTCAGGGCTCCCAAGGCTGTATTAAAAGAGATGACAAGGATATGTAGTCTTTTTTTGTGGAAAACACGTGCTGAATCCATGCGTCCTATTCATTGGGTTAGTTGGAACGATATGTATCAGAGTAAGGAGTTAGGTGGTCTTGGCATTTTAAATATGGAAGTTTTTAACATTGCGTTACTTGGAAAACGGGTGTGGCGCCTCAGAACTGATGAAAGTGGTCAATGGAGAGAAGTCATTATATCAAAATATTTTTCAAAGAACATGATGTTTGGGGTTTGGGAGGAGCGGCCTATAAGGTGACATGATTCAAAATGGTGGAAAGATGTGTGGAAGACAACTTACTCTGCTTAGTGGTTTAATTCGAGAATGAAGAGGATTGTGAAATCTGGCAATCAGACACTATTTCTGGGAAGATGTGTGGTTCGCAGACAAATCATTATCAGTCATTCATAAGCGACTTTATCTTGCTGTGTCGGATAAATTTTGTATGATCAGTACAAAGTAGAATATGGTGGAGGATGTCTGGTAGCTTCAGTGGCGTTGGCGTTGACCCCTGTGCGGGCTTGAAGAGGAAACGGTACAAGACATAACTTTCCAATTGAAAGATTGGGTACCTAAATCGGGAAGGGATGTATGGAGATGGAAAGAGGATTCATCGGGCAAATACTCTATTCGAAGTGGGTATTTGGCTCTTCGTAGTGATCGAAATTTGGACTCTTCAAGGAGGAAAGAACTTGCTGCAATCTAGGGAACTCGTTCCCCGGTTCGTGTCATGGTTTTCTGCTGGTGAATTATTAAGTTTCGAATTGCTACAATAGATAATCTTACTAATCGGGGTATTGAGCTCTCGATGGTTGCACATCTGTGCAGTTTCTGCAAAAAGGATTTCGATAGCGTATCTCATATTTTCTTCACTTGTGAGTTCTCGTATGCTTTATCGTCATCAGTCTATGATTTGATGAGTTGGGTTTATGTAGTGCATTCCAATCCTCTTACTCACTATATGGTGCATATGAGTATGATGCAATCACGAAAGGGGCGAGAACTATGGAGTTCTATCAAGCATTGCACGATATGGCACATCTGGAAAGCTCAAAACGCTGCTAGATTTGAACAACAGGTCTTTAATCGGTGGAAGGCCTTGGAGGTGATCCAAGTGCAATCCTGGTATCGGTATACTGCTTACGAAACTCCAACTGTTGTAGTGTCAATTTCTGACTGGATTAGGCATCCGAGATTATGTATTAGCTCCTTTTTTCCACCTTGAGGTTGTAGGTGTGGAAGCATGGATAGTTGTCATGCTAACTATTTTGAGGGGGCAGTGGCCCCTGTTGTACATTAATTTTTATTAATGAATTTTTACTTAAAAAAATGATACTATCATGGATCTGAAATTTCTAAGATTTAAGATTGAGTTTTATAGCATCCATTACTTTCACGGAATGTATTAGGCCAAAAACCCGGACTAGTATGCTGGCTCACAAGTAGGGCACTGAACTTTTATTGTTTCATGGACAAGGTAACAAATCTCCCATTTTAATGGGGTGGGCTAGCAGGCCCATCAGCCTTACTGTCTGGTCCTTCTTCAAAACTGTTTTGGCTCAGCCCTATAGAGACATTCACATAGCCCAACCTGTCTTCGACTTAGCCTGGCCCTTGCTAACTATGTCCAGCCCAATAGGATCACCGATGCCCAAGCCTAACCCTTTCTTTCTCTCAAACCCAGACGACGACTTCTCTTCTGTCCTCATCATACCTTCCTCTGGCGGAATTGCAGTGCTTCCTTCCAGAATTTCCAGAGTTTCATACGGTGAGACAACGACCTTCAATCTGTCCATTTTCCTTCTTTTCTGACGATGTGTCCCAGTAGCTCAGTTCCCAATGATCGCCAACATCAGGGGTGGAAAGTCCACGATGCTGGGGAAATAGCCCTTTCCCTCATCGCGCCTACACCAGGCACCGCCCCACCTGCTTCCGTATTCTTCCTGGACCAACCTTTTGTTGGTTGTGTTGGCGTGTCGTCCTCGACAAATAGATTGATCGATCCTTCTCTAATATCGACCTCAATTGTTTTAGAGATTCGGTCCACCAAATTCGTGACCACAAGAACGGAGCCAACACAACATATTTGATTTGTCTACTATTTGGTTCACCATCTTTACACACCTGTCTATTTAATTTTTCGAACAGAAAAAAAACGTTCTTCCCAGCATTGCAATGGAGCGCCGTGTATCTGGATCCAAACTTCTAGTCCATTATATTTGTTGGTCATCCCATCCCTTAGATTGCATATTCCAGCTTCTGCCCATATCACCTCGTCAGCAAGCAACAAGGATTTCCGCAGCTCTATTTTTAAGTGGATCAGGACCTATCCACCTTGTAATGGCAATATTGAGACCTCCGAGTAGTTTGCTTTTTGAAGGATCAGTTTCGCCTGCTTCAAAGTTGTCGGTCTACCTCCCCCAAGCCTAAGAGAGTAGGTCAAGCAAAGTGTTGGTTTATCAAATTTGCTCGTACGCACAGGTGTCAGAGCTTCCACCGAGGAGCCAGGAATAAGGCTAAGTCAGACTTGTAGATGAGTGGGACTAACACAAATATTTTTTAAAAATTTGATGTGATCCGTGATATTTTTATCCCTTGTAACCAGATTCAGTCAGGACACAGATTTGGATTTGTGCACTTTGCTCCAGTTACTGATGTTGCGGAGCTTGAGAGGAGTATGTCTGGATTATGGATTGGATCTAGTAAAATTATGATACAAAGAGTGCGTCAACAAAATTCAGTTAACCACCAAACTACTGAGATTAGGGGGGTGGATTGTCGAGTCCCACATAATACAGAGATGCCTGTTGCGGAAGATAAACAAAATCCATCCACGAAAGTCCTGAAATTTGTAGTTGATCCTAAAGAGGCAAAAATGGTTAGAATCTTGCATCCTTGGTATACCTATGATTGGGATGGATGAATCTACCATCTTGTTGAATCTAAAAAAACATGGCTTATGTTAGGGGAAAATTATTAGGTTAGACGGAGGTGAGATCATGATATCAAATCCATCCGATGCTTTGAAAATTAAGTTTGAGAGTGTGCCTAACTTTGACGGGTCGATTGGTCTTATGGGGGCTCGTATGAGGAGAAAAGATATTCAAGACGGGTAGGTCAGTGTGGTTGCAGATTCGTGGCGCGCCTCTGTATTGTTGGTATGCGAACTTTTTTAAAAACATTGCGACTAACTTTGGGTCTTTTGTGAGATTAGATAATAATACTGAGGGTCGCCATATGATGCAATGTGCGAGAATGTTAGTTCGGACCAAGCAACTGTCCCCTATTGATGAAATGATAAAAGTTGAATTGCCTAAAGAATGGTTCTCGGTTTCCGTCGTAGAAGAGTGCCGAACAGACGCGGCTGGGAAAAAGGACCTGTTATTACACCGGTATGGCAAGTAAAATATTCTGATAATGTCTCCTCATTTTTAGGTAAAAATGTTGATAAAATGCTAGAAGATGTTGGTGTAGAAAGCAAAACTTTGGTTATTTCAGGTACTTACAAGGAAGATTTAATCAATGGGCTAACTGAGAGGTCTGATTTTTCAAGTTGTCCATTGAATAATTATGCCCAACAGAACATTGGTGAAGCAATGACGAATTCTATCTCCGTAGTGTGCAGATCCGGGGAAGCATCAGGTAGGCACAAGTTGGGGTTGAAAAATGAGTCTTCTGCGCGAAAAACTGCTTGGGTTCGTCAACATTTGGGTACCAGTATTCGTGTGGCAAGAGCACACCCTTATCTGGTGCTTGTTATTGATACCCCACTTCATAAAAAATTATCCAGCAACACTTAATCCTGGATGACAAGCTGCCCGAGATGTCTGTTGTGCTAGAGCCGAACAATTCTGATGCACAGGAGCCGTACAATTTTGATGCACTAGATTCGAACAATTCTGATGCACCAGATTCAAACAATTCTGATGCACCAGTTTCAAACAAATCTGATGCGCAGTCAGTAACCCATTTTGCATCGGTAAGTGACAGAAGCTCCTTGTCACTTTCTGTGGAGGTTTTGGAGGCAGACTCTATTTGGTCTCTTGGGAAAATAATAGGCGTACACACTGCTCATTCTGATGAGTTAATATCTATAAATTAGTTGAAATGGAGAAGAGGGATGTTGTGGAAGCCTCGCTGCAAGCCGCTTCGGACGGTCCTTCAAATACCATATGAAAATTATGTCTATTAATGTACGAGATCTAGGAGTCCCAGGGCGTCCATGGGAGGTGCAAAAACTAATAAAATTCAATACTATTGATTTTATTTGCTTGCAGGAGACGAAGAAAGAAACCGTGGACTATTTTATGATTAAACAAATATGGGGACATGGTGATTTTGATTGGGTTTTTAGTCCTTCTCGTGCAAGAGCTGGTGGCTTGATATCGATTTGGTTGCCTTCTATCTTTGTGGCTGATGCAAAAATGGCGTTACAAAATATATTAATTTTAGAAGATACATGGTTGGGGAATGGTGAGAAAGTTTTGATTATAAATAATTATGCAAAAAGTGAAGATTCTATGGCCAAAAAGCTTTTATGGCAACAACTTTTTTGCTATTTATGTTGTGCTATCTATATGGCGATATGTGTAGTCGGAGACTTTAATTCAGTTCGTGCGCAGGAAGAATGTATGAATTTGAATCCTATCCATACTCAGGATATGCTTGATTTTAATGATTTTATCATGGATAATGAGCTCATAGACCCTCTATTGCAGCATTTCTCTTTCACTTGGCTGAACGGCAGGGGCACTTGTGCAAGTCGCATTGACCGATTCCTTATTTCGGAACGATGGGCTTTATGTTGGCCGAACTTGATGAAAATTGCTCTTGACCGTACTATAGCAGACCATCGCCCTATTTTGCTGCATGTTTCTGAAGGCGATTGGGGCCCAAAATCATTTATAACTCTGAATTGCTGGAATTCTCACTCTGATTTTCACTTTTTTGTCGCGAATACTTGGCTCTCGGGCCCATCCGATGGGACTTTGTCTTTCATCTTGCATAGTCGAATAAAATATCTGCGACAGGAACTCAAATGATGGAATCATGAGGTTTTTGGGCTGGTTAATAGAAATATTGATGATTTCCAGTCAAAATTAAACTGGTTTGATTCTGAGGGTGAAAATCGTCCCCTTTTGATGGAGGAGATACAAGAACGAAAAAATATTTCATCAAAATTGAAGGTATCTTTACATCATAAAGCATCTTTATTCTATTAAAAATCACGATCAAGATGGATCCGGGAAGGGGATGGAACACTAGGTACTTTCATTCTTGTATAAGAAAGAGGCGGCACCGGAATAATATACAGTGACTTTTTTTTTATGGGGTGTGGACAGACTCCATTCCTGCTATCAAGCATGGAATCCATTCTTACTTTGCAAAATATTTTTGACGAACCTGATTTTATGCGACCACGTCTTGTGCTTAATTGTGATTATATTCTATCGGCTGATGATAATTTGTTGCTTCTGATTTTTTGGAGGCAAAAATATTTGACACTTTATACTCTTGTTCGAGTCGAAAGAGCTATTTCCTTTAGACACATTGGGAAACTGTTAAGAATGAGTATGTTGCTTTCCTTCGAGAATTTCACCATACTGGGAGATTCGTAAGGGTCTTGAATTCTACTTCTATCATATTGGCACCAAAGGTACTCTCTCCTTCTGAACTTGGGCATTATTTTCCGAATGTTGCTTTCCTTCGAGAATTTCACCATACTGGGAGATTCGTAAGGGTCTTGAATTCTACTTCTATCATATTGGAACCAAAGGTACTCTCTCCTTCTGAACTTGGGCATTATTTTCCGATATCTTTAGTTTGAAGTCCGTACAAATTATTGTCAAAAAGCCAACAGGATGCAAAAAATCATGGATAAACTCATATCTCCCCCAACAACTTGTATTTATTAAAGGGAGACAAATCTAAGATGGAGTATTACTAGCGAATGAGCTTCTGCATTATGTGATTAAATTGGGTAGCCTGGCAATTTTTTTAAGGTTGATTTCACCAAAGCCTTTGATTTCATAAATTGGGAGTATCTTTTCTTGATGATGCAAGCTATGAGTTTTTGTGAAAAATGGATTGATTGGATAAAGACTTGTGTAACTACCTCTTCGGGCTCGGTTATTGTAAAGTGTGCCTTACAGGTATATTTAATTTTTAGAGGGATTTATGTCAGGGTGACCCACTATCTCCATATTATTTGTGATTGCAACGGAAGGGCTAAATCTACTACTCAAGAAAGATGCATCTCACGCAGGGCTCTAAGGTATTCGATGAAGTGATTTTATTTACACCCACTCACTTTATGCGGATGACACATTATTCTTTGGAGAGGGTGATATTTCTAATGTAAAAATCATGAAGGGGGTACTGCGTTTATATGAATTAGTTTTGGGGTTACGTATAACTTTTCATAAAAATAACATTCTATGCCTAAATCTCTACCCGGAACTACAAAGGGAATGTGCTGATATTCTTCATTGATCGACTCTATCGGTTCCATTTAATTATCTGGGTCTTCCGGTGGGGTGTAATCCAGGAACCCGCTCTTCTTGGACGGATCTCACTTTGTCTATGAAAAATAAGACTGTGTCGTGGGAGAATTCTTACTTATCTTTCGAAGGGCGCGTAACAAGGATTAAAAGTGTCCTCACTAATATGCCTGTGTATCACTTCTCTTTATACAAGGCACCACAATCTATAATCCAGGACATGATTGGAATATGCCGTAGATTCTTGTAAAAATATCGATCGGAGTCGGTCCGTGTGGATCAATTGGGATGCTATGTGTCACAGCAAGGCGGATGGAGGTCTGAGCTTTTTACACCCTGGGTTCTTTAATATATTTTTACTAGCCAAGTGAGGTTGGCACTTGAAAACTGAGAATTCATCCCTTTGGCGCAATTTGGTCACTACGAAATATTTTGGTAATCGTTTACCTTATGTGGATTGGGATGATTTGCATAATACGAGCTTGAGTTCTCGTTGGTAGAGGGACTTAAAAAAATAATATGTCATGATGGATGGTTTGGTGATAGATTACATAGGGTGATGAGAGATGGAGCAAGAACTCGTTTTTGGGAGGATGATTGGCTTGAAACCAGGAATCTTTCTTGTAGAGATAGGCGCTTGTATTCCAAAGCGGCTGGCAAGAGAGTTTGGGTGTTGAATAAACGGAGAAATGTAGATGGTTGTTGGTGTGGAGTTGGCGTAGGGCCCTCAGTAGAAGGGAGGTGGAATTGGTGTGTAACATTGATCTTGAGCTTGATATTTATTTTTCGACCGATGGAAATGATGTGTGGGTATGGACCGATCCGGGCAACGGTAAGTACACGACACGTAGCGGCTATCTAGCCATTATCTCATCCCGTATGGAGCCACTACCTGTAGCGCCATTCTTGGCGGACATTTTGGGAAAGGAAACGTCGTACAAGGTCTCGGCCTTCTGCTGGAAATTGCTGCAATTAAGGTTACTCACAATGGATAACCTCTTGATCCGGGGTATAAACCTCTCGGCGCAAGAATGTATTTGTTCTTTTTGCGGGAATGACATGGAAGACGCCCCTCATATGTTTCATGCTTGCGACTGTTCTTATGTTGTTTGGGCATATATTTATAGGTGGTTGAGACAGGAGTATGTAGGGCATAATCTGCCCCTCCTACACTTTCAGGCACACATGGGGGTCACTCCGCATCGTTTAGTGCATCACCTATGGAAGTCCATTTGGCATTGCACAGTGTGAACCATATGGAATGTGCGGAACGAGGTTAGATTCCAGCAAAAACCTTTTGTAATGGAGTCGGTCGTGGAAAGAATCCAAGTTCAGACGTGGTATTGCCATACGGCGTTTGAAAAGATGTCGATTTTGATTACTATAGCAGATTGGATTCTGCACCCGATATTGTGCGTCAACACATTTTATCCGCCTTGATTCTTCAGGTTTTCGAGATGTTGAAAGATTACCCAATTATTATGGGTTAATCTAATATAAATTGTAACTGTATACAAGGGCAGATCCAAAAACAAAATTAGGCTAGGCTAAATTTTTTTGAGTATAGCATAAAAACACTTTTATGCATAATTTTTTTTTAGTTGGGCTATATATTTTTTTAGGTAGGTTGGTGGATGATGATAATAAAATAATGTACCTACTCAATAGTTATTGAACAATAATAATTTTATTAGCTCAAATAATAATAATAAAAAAAATAATTAATATATTATAAAGTAAAATTTTAATAAAAATTATTATAAAAATATATAAGGCCCATAAGGTACGAGGTAGCCCGGCCATCCGCCATTGACGGTATACTGTTCACAAAAATGGAATAAATAAAAAACCTTACTTACCCAAAAAAACTGTGTAGAATGTGTGCTGCACAAACCGTACCTAATATTTCCTTGCGGTGTCCCCATCTCTCCAAATCCCATTTATTGTCTCCATTAATTACTCTCTTTTTCTCTGGCAATTTATGATCAAAATTATGATCCTCCTGCCTCCAGGCCCCCATTATTGGCTTCCTAGAAGCTGCAACTTTCGCTGAATACGATCTCACAGTTTTTAACTTTCACTTGCCATGTTCAGAACATTGCAGGAAGACAAAAATAAGGAGGGAGATATTAAAGAACATTACAGGAAGAGAAAAACAAGGAGGGAGATATTAATGACGACTTAGCCAGATGCAGAAATAGCAGAAGCTTTACCAGGATGGATGGGTCCTCATTAACTGGTGACAAGTTTGTGATCCACAATACACCTGGTAAACTTCATTGAATTTTCAAGGAGAAAATCAAACTTATTGTTTTCTCGAAGAGGAAAGAAAAGCAGTAAAGGGCGAAAATTGTTGTTATTTATATACCTACCAAGTATAGAAGTGCTGAAATGATGTGAATCAAATAAAATTAAAGTAAGTTTGAACTTTGATAAATCAAGTGATGATGCATCGTAAGTAATAACATCTTAGGTCTGCTAAAGGAAAAATAGAAAGTTAGTGTGTTTATCACAAGAAAAACAAATTAAAGTAAGATATGCACTGAGCGAGATTAATGTGGATATAGTTGAGAGTTTTTTGTTTTTTTTATAAGCCAAGTTTATATAAATAATGTAAAAAGTATGTACAAGAAAAGGGGACAAACAAAAAGACAAATACAAATCTGACATACTGGAGATAAGGCCTAAACATAGTTACATAGTGAGGCGGTGAGTCTATAATGGTGAAAACAGTGGAAGACACCTTGGTAGTGACAATCTATATCATGCCCTTCCAATCATAACCTAATGTAGCTAAGGGTGAAGTGTATGGTTCTCCTAACGTCATGATTGCACCAGCATTTTTGCATTCAGTTCTTTACCATCCACCTCTATTCACCAAGTTTGGAAGTCATGACTAGCATTTCCCAGGCATTGTGATCCTTTTTTTTTTGGTAGGTAATCCGGCCGCCATACGAACTCGGTAAGCACAGACCAGTCCAATTGGACCATCGCCCCCC
>JAOWBN010186050.1:0-16334 GCA_028565015.1 Pinguicula moranensis | reverse complement strand
TGTTTGCCTCATGGTGCTTCTTCACGTCTATTGAAGTGTCTGCTTTGTAGGTCTCCCATGGCTGCCGTCAGTTTCAAGCTCAGTACTTCTATTTTATTACATATTCAAAGAACAATCCAGAATTAATTCACCATTTTATTACGTACCCTGAAACAGTTCCACCGCCACGGCGATCCATCATCCCTGGTAATCTTTTCTGGCGCCACCCCCCAGTAGCTACTCACAATGGCCTTACTGCCATTCTCAGGTTCCGGCCTTTCCTCCTGAGGTGAATTGCTCCAACTCCTAGCTTCGAAAGCCGGCCTGCCCCAAACAATTCCCTTAGAAAAACTGGCGGAGAGCAGCCTCCCTCGAATCGGGCCGGCGAGGAGCGTGGCAGAGAGACGGCGGCTCATGGGCAATTCCTTGCAAGTGATGAAGGGATTGAATTTGACGTATAGAGTTACAGAGATGATCTGAATTTGATTCCAAGTTGTACCTGTACGAGTGCATGGTATGAAGACGTTTGTTGGGATACTTATATCGTCGTGTGTCGCTTGTGGTCTGATTGATTGACTAGTCTAACAATTGCAATTGCCTGGAAACTGGACATGATAACTTGTATGCTTGTCTACTATGTTCATGTTTCAAGCCATCAATTTGGACCAGTCACATCGCTAATGTGCAACATTGTGGCATGGGAAGATTCATGGGAATTTGTGTTGCTTGTGTTTTGGCACCAGCTTTTGAGGAAGGACTGAAATTGAAGTATGATGGCATTTCAGTACTTTTATTTATACATCAAAACTCAATATATAAGTCGCTACAAAAATAGTTTATTTGTATAATTATAAAAGTAATGCCGCGTATATTCGATCTTCAGACAACAATTTAATTGAAATATACTGGATGTGGTGGTTGTAGATTGTGGATATTTAAGTACTGTTTATCAAAATATTATGCGATAGAACAAGATCAACAAAAATTCAACGGTCCAAACTTGGGCAACAAGTAAAGAAAGTAAGAAACGCAACGAATAGCTTCAATTGGAACGTGGGGAGGTAAATAGGGAAAAATCAAAATCTAATGTTATACATCAACAAAAATAATATTTTTGCCTGTCAAAAAAATCCTGAATTACAATTTATTAATTTAGAGGGATGTCTTAAAAGAATTATGTCAAGATATAAAAGATTGTGCTGCATTTAGATTTGAGTGATCATTACTTTGGAATAGTGGTTGGCAAACAGAATACAAAGATGAAGAATAAATCCTAATCCTACCTTATAAAGATCATTATAATATCACCTCTACCCACAACCACCGGCACCGATGACCTCCCCCTCACCGTCCGTCGTCTGACCTACAACCGCGCGCTCCTCCTGTCCCCGGGGCTACCTATTGCACCCGGGGAACATCTCTCTTCCCTCCCTCCCTTAAGCTTACCCCCACACCCCACCTCCGCAACACTGTTCATCATCTCCCCCATCTCCCTCAACATGAATCCCTGGATCACCCCATCCCATCAACTGAAACGGATGCGCCATGCAACAATTAGAGCTGGTAAGACTTCGTTTCAACCAAAGAGGCCTTATGTTCCTCCGGATACTCGACGCTCAGTACATGAGCGACTTGGCCCTCGAGTTAATCCGGATTCTCCATACCAAGACACAGATATCACTTTCTTCTTAACCAACTTCCCTCGGGGCTGTTCTGAAGAAAGATTATTGTGAATTCTTGGTAAACAGGGTCCGATCAAGAAGCTCACAATAACTTGAAAGCTAAACAGGTTTGGGCAGCATTTTGGATTTCTACAGTTCAAGGATGGGGTAACGGATAGTGAGCTCCGAGTGTTCCAACTAAATCATGTTTGGATTGGTTTGTACCGAATTCATGCCAATGTGGCAAGGTACTCCAAGACCTTAACTGGTTTTTCTAAGAGGAAAGCAGCTAAACACTTGCCTGCTCATGTTAAAGCCGCTCCAAAACAGTTGGCCTTGACTAAGCTTCAATCTATCCCTACGGCTCCGATGGGTAGAGACTTGGATTTGGGTGCTTCTACTAGTCAGAATAAGGTGACAATTCTTCAGCTGCCTTCCAAGAAAAATGCTTGCCCCTGGCTTAGCAGGAGTTTTGTAGGGGTCCTACAAAAATCAGGAGAACTACGTTCTCTCCAATCAGCACTAAGGAAAGTTGGATACCTATCTATCAGAATAAGCCCACTTGGTAATGATAGTATACTAATATGGGAAGACACTCCAAAGGAAATGGAAACTTTGATGCAACATGATAGACACTGGCTTATGAATTGGGTAGCTGATATTGAACCTTGGAATACTGCAAGCAAACCAGTTGGCTCATTGACTCGGTCATGTTGGTTTTGGATATTTGGTCTGCCTATCCCTTTGTGGTCTATTGAAAATCTCACTGCCATTGGCAACAAAATTGGCCACATGATTAAAGTGGATAAATGCACGACTGATAAATCCTATCTAGAGGCTGCCACAATTCTGGTTAAAATAGATATTAGCGGTCAGATTCCGAATAAGTTTCCTGTCTATATTGGTGATACACGCCTCGTCCTTCACATCCTGGAAGTGTTTGATCCTCGGCTGATATCGCCTTGGACCTTCAATCAAGAGAGTGATCTGGAAAGCTCTACCAAGTCAGGGAGTTGTAGTGACAATTATGATATTCATCCACGGGTATATCCACTCCTATGTCGACTATCCAGTCACTGAAGGCGTTGGATGCACCTTCAGTAACAGGGGTACCCCACAAATCAACAAGGAAAGAATTACCCCACAGATCAACAAGAAAAGAATTATCCTACCTATCTCTAGAACATTAGCATGGTGGAATAATATAAATCCCTTCTACTTCCAAAAGGTCAGGATCTGTCCTCCATCCATCACCCCCTCATTTCATACATACCCATCCATAGAACCTGCTCCTGGACTTTTCCTTCCATCAGCCACACACCAAAAAGCGCCCCCTGTCTCCCCTCCAACACTAGTCTCCCTCTCGGACTCCACATTAGTCTCTCTATCAGCTCCTCAACCTACCATACTAGCCTCTCCTCCAGCTCCTCTGCTCTTCCTTCCAGACCCTCCACTCTCCACACAAGATTTTCTCCCACTAGATATAAACAACTCCCTCTCAGTGTCTTCAACACCAAAAAGATTGGTAGTTGCAAAACCTAAAGGTAAGGGGCCAAAAACCAGGAGTCAAACAAGGAAAGAGATAGGCCAAGGCAGGGATAAGAGCATCAAGGTATTAGAAAACTGGTTAAACCTACTAAACACCCAACCCAAAACCTCTCCTCTGGCTGCAGAGAGTGAGATTCATTCTGCATTAGAAGTGCAACCTTATCAGCCATCTCTGGAGATTAACCAAATAATGGCGTTTGGATAAAAGATTGGGTTGAAATACCCTCAGAATACTCAAGAAATCAGAGTGGTATTAACATCTTTGACTATTGAGACCAGAGAGACCAATCACCATTCCATGGATAATGTTGTTGGTATTGATCTCACAGAGCAATCACTGCCTAAATGAATCTAATCACTTATAACGTGAGAAACCTTAGTGCCCCGGGGAGAAGAAGAAGAATCCAAGACTTTTTGGTACAAGAGAAACCAACCTTCCTTAGTATTCAAGAAACAAATCTGACATACATAGAAGAAGCCTTAATAGCATACTTGTGGTATGATCTCAATTATGATTGGTACTTCCAAGGCTCTACTGGACAATCGGGTGGCTTACTATGTATATAGGATAGATCCTGTTTCAGCAAAAGTTCCTTCATAGCTGGTGAAGAGTTCATAGGGGTAAATGGTCACTGGAATGCAGACATCATACCTTCCAATATTCTGAATATATATGGAGCAGCTGACTTCACTTCTAAAATGTATCAGTGGGATTCTATTCGAAGGATTTATGCTAGTCATGAAACAGAAAGGTGGTGCTTAATGGAAGACTTTAATGCAGTTCTATCTTTCACCGAGAGAAAAGGGAGAAACAACAGGCCTAATAATCAGGATTTAGGAGCTTTCAAGGATCTGGTGAACGATCTTAATCTGATAGACCTCCGGATGGAGAGGAGGTGATTTACATGGCATCTCAAGTCAATGAAATCCATGAGCAGTTGGACAGATTTCTTATCAATGATCAATGGATGGCACAACATCAGGAATGGATACAAACTGGACTAGATAAAATTGACTCGGATCACTGTCATGTTTCCCTATCTTGCAAGCTCATCAATTGGGGTCCCAAACCTTTGAGAATGCTAGATGAGTGGCTAGAGCTAAAAGAATACAATGCACTGATCATCTCTACATACAACACTACAGAGGTCTATGGGTATGCCAACTTCAAAATTCATATGAAAATTAAAGCTATCAGAGAAGCAGTGAAGGCTTGGAACCAATCAGCTCCTAGAAATCTACAAGTGGTAAGGCAAAGTCTAAAGATTCAGTTAGCTGACTTGGAAATCAAAGCTGAAAATCATTGCTCCGAAGCAATGATACAGGAAATAGCTACACTCAAGGATAATTTAGATGCACTTACAAGGAAAATAAACTACATAGCATCTCAGAAATCGATACTCCAATGGATTCAAGAAGGAGATGCTAATTCAGCTTTTTTTCATGCCTGGATCAGAAAAAATAGAAGTAAAAACACCATGTATGGAATATGGGATAGAGGTAGATATCTCGAGGAACCTATGCAAATACAAGAATGTTTCAGATGTCACTTCCAAGAGAGATTCACAGAACAATACTGGGAAAAGCCATCTGTCAGAAACATGCAACTAGACAGATTGTCAGATATGAGTAAATCTGTTCTGGCAGCTCCCTTCAACGAGCAGGAGATCCTCATAACAATCAAGAGTTGTGGCAGTGGCAAGAGTCCCAGACCTGATGGGGTGAATTTTAAATTCTTGAGGCACTTTCTTCCAACTTTCCTCCCTAACATACACGTCTATTTCCAGGAATTCTATAGAAACTGCAAGTTGGCCAAGGGCACAAATGCTGCACACATCTTCCTCTTAGCTAAAACTGATAGTCCCCTCAAAGTACAAGACTTTAGGCCCATTACTCTCATTGGTATCCTATCAAAAATACTTTCCAAAGTGTTAGCTCAGCGAGTTGGAAACATCCTCCAAGAAATCATAGCTCCTCAACAGATGGGTTTCATCAAAAATAGGAAATTGTTAGATGGTGTATTGATAGCCAATGAGGCTATTGATGAGATAAAAAAAAAGCTGAGGAAACAAGCTATCATATTTAAGGTGGATTTTGAGAAAGCGTTTGATATTGTTAACTGGAAATATTTGCAAGATATGATGCTATAGATGAACTTCCCTCGGTGTTGGACTTGGTGGGTGCAAGAAATTCTGTCCTCAGCTTCTTCATCTATCCTAATCAATGGTAGCCCTTCAAGGGAGTTCTTTCCAAAGAGAGGGGTACGCCAGGGAGACGCTTTATCTCCCTCTCTCTTTGTTATTGCAGCTGAATGCCTCTCAAGAATGATTAACAAGGCTATGGAGTTGCAGCTCTTTAAACCTCTTTTGATTGGCAGAGAAGAACACCCACTCAGCCACCTTCAATTTGCCGATGATACATTGATATTTGGAGAGCCTAGTTGGGAGAACATTTGGGCAATCAAAGCCATCCTTATCAATTTTGAACTCACGTCAGGTCTCAAGGTGAATTTTCTCAAAAGCAATCTCATTGGGATGGGAATACAGGCTGAACTTATAGAAGACATGGCAGCGTATTTGGGATGTAAAACTGAATCATTACCATGCAAATACCTAGGCTTACCTCTGGGTGCCAATCAAAGATGCTCCACAACTTGGACCCCAATAGCAAAAAAAATTCAGAACTCTCTAGTTTGTGGGAACATGAGCTTCTGTCTTTGGGTGGAAGATTAACTCTCCTAAATTCAGTCTTGGCGGCTCTGCCCTCCCATTTCATTGCTTTTTACAAAGCTCCCAAGAGGATTATCAAGGAGTTAACAACAACTCAAAGGAATTTCTTCTGGAATAAAAAACCAAACAAAAGAACCGTGTGGTGGACATCTTGGAAGAAGGTTTGTCTTCCTAGATCAGCAGGAGGATTAGGAGCTCGACATCTTGGTTTCTTTAATTTTGCAATGTTAGGTAAGTGGGGAGCAAGGATACTAAATGGAGAGAATAGTCTTGTTTCAAAATTTCTTCATTCAAAGTATCACCATAATGGATATTTGCACATTGGGGACTAGTTTGCATTACCGGCATCTCATTACACTACAGATACAAATACTGCTCAAAGGAGGTCCCTGACATATACATCTCGATGGTGGAATGACATTACAGAACTTGTTAACTCTGACTGGTTCAGGGAACAGATTATTTTACAAGTTGGAAATGAAAACAGGTTTAGATTTTGGCTAGATCTGTGGCATCATAACCGTTCCCTAGCCACTCAGTTCCCAAGACTGTACAGAATTACCTCCTCACCAACAGCCAACATATCAGAAATGGGGCACTTCCACAATGGATCTTGGAACTGGCAGTGGAGTTGGCGCAGACCTTCAAGAACCTGTGAAAATATTGAACTGGATAATTTTCTGTCTTATTTGCAGGACTGTCAAGCATTCTCAGAAGAACCTGACAGATACATGTTCAAAGGGAACTCAGATGGTAGATACACTATCAAAATGGCTTACAATCACTTGACATCTGCACAGCCCTCTCCATACAATAATCAGGGAGTCCCCTTACTTACCTACATATGGAACACACTTGCATCCCATAAAATACAAATCTTTGTATGGAAATTGTTGTAGGACTCAATACCTACACAAGGTGAAATGCTGAGAAGAGGGTCGATATCATAGGATCAATCACACCATTGTACTTTTTGTATCACCTATTCGGAAACTATACTGCACTTATTTTCTTGTTGCTTTTATGCGGTACAGGTATGGAAGAGACTTGTCTCCTGGATTCAGCTGCAACTCACAGATACATTTATGGATCAATTACCTTCTTTGGTAACATTCTCTTCATTATGTCCCCCTGGGACAAATCCACAAGCCTGGAAAACTATATGTTGTGTAACAGTCTGGCAGATCTGGCTAGCCAGAAATAACAGTCATTTTTTAGCAGTACAAGTCAACCTAACATTGATATGCAAGTCCATCAAGAGATCAACATGGTTGTGGATCAAAGCAAAACAGAAAAAATGCTCTTTTGATTATACATTGACAGATTGGATGATGCAGCCTACTGGATGCTTGAAATTTTGATCCCAGCAGAGAAATAAACTCATTTCAGTAACCAGACACAAGAGGTCACACAGAAAAATCAAAGAACATCATGGCTTAATCTTACTAAGTTGACCTGACAAATTGCACGTTCAAGCCAATCCATTTCTAATCTTGTTTGAATTTACTATGTGTTGAACTCTGAGTCTACACAGGTTTTGTTTTTTAAGGACTAATGAGAGTTTATATATCTTACCTTTTTTCTTGAAGTCTTTCTGAGCAGCATGAATATGAAACACATATTGCTTTTCAGCATGGTTGAGGTACAGGTAGGGATTGGAGAACTCAAGAAATATAGCCACTCTCACTAACCAACCCTTCTCCATGGGCTAGCCTCACGCTTCCGGGGAATGTCCATCTGAGCCAAAATTTATTTTTCAGTTCATGGTCACTTAGGCCATTACATTAATCCAGGTTGACAGCTGCAGGGAGCAATGCACTAAGAAGATACTCAAATGCAGGCATGAACTCAGGGGGTAATTAATAAGCGACATGTGGAAGCCTCTCCATGGAAAGTCCTAAAAATCTGAAATCTCAGGGAGCAATGAGATCCTTTAACAGGGGAATGATCCAAATGATAAATGCTGTTGTGGCATCAAAATCAAAATCCAACCACTTTGCAGGAAGATTTAAACTTTCAATGTTCAGAATTTGAGGCACTACATATATCATAAGATGCGGCAAAACTAGCAAGGAAGCAATGACATTTCAAGGGACTGCATCAAACTAATCTGACCATGAATACACAAAGAGTCTCTACGGAGAATTGACACCATAAATTCCAGAGATCTTGCAAAGATTAATAAATGGATGGTTTGGCAACGTCACTAGCAACAAAGAAGTACCATGAGAGAGGGCATAGTTGGATAATGATGGTGTTTGTCAACTATGAAGTGATCATATTTTTTGTCTAACCAGATATATCCTTTATAATTGCAGGGATAGTTCATCGAGTAGGAAGAAGCTATGTACCGATATTCCTATAAAAAAAAAGGATATCGATAAGTTGATAGTCAGGATAATCTGCTTGATGAAAAGCGGGGATGGCAATGAACTGCATGCGGAGGTGCTGGTGCATTCATGAGGTTAGGGGAGTCATTTACCCGAACACCATCAGCTATACTAATGGATAGGAAGGAAAGACAGGAAATTATAGGTAAGCTATCGAGGGGGCAATCATTGATTTCACCAGACTAGGTCCAGTGCTCATCGAAATGAGTCTTGAGCTTATATTTCTATTTCATTTGTTTTTTTTCTTTTCCTCGTACCTTGTAAATATTTTTGGGTATATATGAATTTTGGCTTCTCAAAAAAAAAGTGTAGAAAGATCCAGTTGAGTTAGTTGAAAATTGGCTTGGTATAACTCAACAGAGGGAGTTAACCAACAATTCTAGAAGTACTAGACATAGTAAATTAGAGCATAAAAGCATTATCCCTAATCAGTTTAACCTTGACATGTAAAACTTGCATAAATCGATGAAACTGAGGTCACTCTAGTCATACTTAGGAGTATCCCTTAATCCATGTCTATCTTCTAGTGATCTGAAGTGTTTAGAATTTTATTGGTAGTTAAGTTATTCCGCAATTCTTAGTTTATATTAATGTCTTCTTATATTAAAAATTCAAAAACAAGTTTCATCTTTTTATGTTCTGTTGTGTGAATTATGTGCATAATAGTTTAGGTAGTCACGCTTGAATCAACTCCTAACACCAAACACTCATTGTGGGATTCGACACTATTTTAGTTACACAACTACAATCATATGCTTGTGATAAAATGAGTGTTTTTAAGTAATTTAACTTGATTTTGTGCTTAAATTTGATATACCTTTAAAACCCATCACCAAGTACGGAGAGGAAAAACTTCTAAATATGCGTTTCAGTTAGACACCGCATGAACAAATATTCGAGGGACTTCTATGCACCAGAAGAATATAAACACATGAATGCTAAGGGAATACTTGACCGTTGTCTGAAACAATAAGTAAGAACGATATCATGCCAAATTCCCCAATAAAATACTTCAAATTTTGATGAAATGGTCAGGTACCAAGCCCCCTTGAAGATTTCATACTGACTTTGTAGAGAACTTGTTGTGTAGGTCAGGCGTTTAAAGTCGAATGCCAGAAGATCCTGTAAAATGAATATATCTAGAAGATAGCTCATCCATGATCTGGTATCGGGGAATGAGAGGTGGCAACTCCTTTGATAGATGCGGGAGGCATTGACAGTCGAGAAATTATTACTCTGATCGAAGAATTTGACAAACTAAGAAAAATCAATTCGGTTGTAAATTAGTGATGGAGGAGGACCAAATGTGAATATTGCAAATTAATAAAAATTTATACTTTTGCCTGGGCCAAAAAAAAGAAAAATAATATAGCGCACAGACATTAAAAGGTGGGGCGTAAAATGACTATAATATCCACATGTTGTTCCATGTTATTGATCACACCAAGTACTGTGATCATTTCATGCACTGTGCTGTATCAATTCTGTAAAATAGGGTTTTAACTACAATTCCCATCCACAAAATCAAAGCAAACCAGTGAATGAAAAAATCAAAGGACAGATTTGCTCGGTTGTCTCGTCGATGGTGGAGCGTATGTAATAATCGTTCCCACAGAGGTGGACCCATCCGAGCTGTGTTTTCCTCTCCTCTTATCACTATTCTATTCGTTTTTATCCCTCTTTCTCTCTCTTGCTCGCTGTCAGTAAAAAGGTTGGGATTTCTTTTTGGTAAAGATGTTGGCCGAAATCATTTTCGTTCCAATTCATTCAGCCTCAGGCTACTTTTCTACATGTCAGCCGACCCCAGACAAAATACATACCATATTAATCTCGGAACGAATTATTTGCCAATAATATAAAATCCTCTTCTTCCAGACCATCTCCATCCTCGCCTGATCCAAATTTCAAACCCAAAACCCTCCTTTCTTCCTACCCTTAATCTCCTGAAGCAAACCATGATTCAGGATTTTTGAGTTTTGGGTTTTCTCTCTACCCTTTTTATCTTCTTCTGTAGCGATTGCTGGGAATTTGAGGGGTGGAAGTTTGAATTTTTCCATTGATGATGATTCATTAGATTTTTCAGCTTTTCCCCACTACCACAACATAGCGGATCATGATCATACAACCCCACATCCTTTTCTTTTTCCTTCTGTTTTGACCCTCACCACTCTTGCTTGTGTCCTCAAAATTAGGTTTTTCTTTCTTCGTTGCTCTTTCTAATTTGACGTTCTATTATTGTGTTGCCGTAGTTTAGTCTCTGTTACGGCTATGTGGACCGTAGTGCTTGATGATCTTTTCTTCCTTTATTCTATATCGTGATTCCCAATTTCTGTATTACTAGCCCCCGTCTTTGCCCCATCTCTCAGTGTACATATACTGTTAAATAAAAAGTGTACAGGAAAAACTTGTATGTCTTCTCAATCGCTTTCAGCCGTATCTAGGATTTTTCTTAGATTTTCCTGTAAAAATGGTGTCGTCTCTTCGTAGGATCGACTTTAGCATCACCTGAATCGCCAGTATCACTTAGGGATTGCATAATTAAGCCTTTTTTCTTCCAGAACCTTTTTTCTTCCAGAACCTTTTTTCACCTGAAAGGGCAGAATTTGTTTAGTTAATTTGATTCAGCAATCAGTATGGCGCATCAGCAGCAGATACCTGGTCCAGGCTCGGGTTCGGGTCCTGGTGGATTCCATTACATGAATTCTCCATTTGGGGACACCACTTTCACTAAGGTTTTCGTTGGAGGGTTGGCTTGGGAGACTCAGAGTGAGACTATGAGGCGTTATTTTGAGCAATTTGGAGAGATTCTCGAGGCCGTGGTCATCACAGATAAGAATACTGGCCGATCCAAAGGATACGGTTTTGTGAGTTCTTATAAACTTGATTGGAGATATGATCTTTTTTTTTTCCAATTACTGTTTGTTCTGTTGTTGTCTTTGTGGGGTTTGTTATGTTTTGTGCTTGAGAACTTTGAAAGGCATTGGGATATTTTTTAAAATCTTTTGCCTGACATGGAAATGTGGATAGTTGAATGACTTCGGTCCCCAAATGGTATTTCTATGGAGGCTTTAGGTAACTTTCCGAGATCCTGAATCAGCTAGGAGAGCATGCGTAGATCCGAGTCCAATCATTGATGGGAGAAGAGCAAATTGTAATCTGGCTTCTCTTGGGAGACCTCGACCACCACCTCCTTTTGGTAAGATTCCTTGTCCTTTTGGGAGACATTGACGCTCTTATGATGGCAGAATGTATACAGTAGCCAAGTTTGCTTATGGAATTGCAAAGTGAAAGCAATCTTATGGCAGCCATAGGAGCTTGACTGTAAACATTTTTAGTGGGTACGGTGGAGACTTTTTACATGATAATAGATTTCTGTACTTACTGGTCCATGCAAATCATCAACTAGTACTACACCACCAGTAATGAATTCTCGATACTCAGAAAGTCGAAGGTCCTGAATTTGATTAATATGTCTAAAAATTTTATACTGAAAGCCTGCATCTGCATTGATGCATATTCTTGCAAAACTTTGATGTGGCTTTTGCACATAAAATTTTCTAATCAACAATCTGTTATAAACGAGCAAGCTTTCTTTTAGATATTGATTGGTTATGAGTGTATATCTGATGTGAGCTATTGTTATGTGGAAGGATTAAATTTTTTGATATATTAGCTTGATTTTTGGTAACAAGACCAGATATGCAAACACATGCCTTACGTTGGATTTGTGAAAACTGGATGCTAGACTAAGGTAGATATTGATTTCTCAGTTTAAATTGTAATACATATGTCTGTACTAATGCTCGCAGGTCGCCTTAGATCTCCAACACCTTACCTTCGAAGCCTGCCAGCTGGTCGGGGTGCTTATATTGGAAATTTTGGCTACCAGCAACCTGTTACTTACGGATATCAACAAGGCTTAGTGTATTCTCCATATGGGTGAGGTTCATTTTTTGTAGATTTATGGTGTTTGTGATACTTGTAGAATGGAACTGGTTTCTTTGGTTCTGCTTTTATATGGCTATCTCAATTCTGTATTCTTTGTATGGGTGAGGTTCAAGTTTTCTTCATTGGTAATCTTTGGGAGATTTTATTGCTATTATCTCAATTGTTTATTTCGTTCTTAAAATAAATGTCATATTAAGTAGAGAACATTCCTCCTAATTGACTATAGCCCTTTTGTCCTTACAGGTATGCTGCATACAATCCGGAATATGCTTATTCTCAGGTCAACAAGGAAAAGCATGTGGCTGATATGATGCCATACACTAGCTTATTCTGACATTTTGGCTTTGTTTCCTATTTCAGGGTGTTTACAATCCTTATGGGAATCAGCAATACCTTCAGATATATGGTGTGCCTGGGACAGCTGGCGCAACCATGTTCCCTTACAGCCAGTTGAGCCAGGCTCTTCCCAATAGTCATAATTATACTGCACTGCCAGGATACACGATGCCTGGTCAGCAGATACTGCAGTTCGGTGGCCCCAATGTCAATGCATTGACAACACCTTCTGTACCAACTATTCCAGCGCCTTATCCTTCAGGTATAGTTTTTTTATTCCAAAGGACGAGCATTATTTATTTGGACGCGAATTTTATTGAATTGCACAGCATTGCTTATTCTTATTCTGATTGTGATAAAGTTCACGTGCATGCTCATAATATTGCCCTCATCTAAAATTTGTAGATTTGGTTGAGAATGTATCTAACTACGAAGTTTCAGAGACTACATTGGTACTTATGTTGAATCTACACTTACAAGTATAACCACATTAACAACTTCTTACTTGCGTTTTAGCATGGTTTGATTCATGTGATGATGATAGTAGCAGCATATTCACCAAATTTAAGTAGTCTAAAACTAAAAAGCCTGAGGTATTGTTTAGTATCTCTCTGTGGAAGGGAGACTTTCATTTGGTGTAAGTTTTAAATGCCAAAATACTCTTGCCAACTCAGGTGTCGTTCACTGTCATTATTTCCTTCTAAACTTGTTCAGGGTAGGATTCTTTTCATCACTTCTATGGCATGGCTAATATTTGTCATTTTATATTTGAACAGGCCGAGGTGGAACTAACATGGTGGTTGTATCAGGTATCGCTACACTTCCACAACAACCACAATTTGTGGTACCTGCGCATTCTCCTCAATTCTTGCCAAGTGGTGGTTCTGACCAAAGTGCTGGGTGAGGGTTTGATCAAGGTACATAATTTCGTTAATTATCTTTTCGTTGATGACTTTTAGTCGCTGTTTCAGTTATTTCAGATGGCCATTTTCCAGGTTCCCTTAGATTGCAGCAGGACTAAGAGCAGCAGTACTGCCACTTGATTGGCCGGCTTCAAATCTAGCCTTGAAAATTATTCATTTTGCATTCTAGAGGTACGTCACTAGCCTCACTTTAACCTTGAGTAGGCGCAATTCAGACATTGATTGGCTTAAATTGTGATTTCGGCTTGAACATCATATTAGCAACCAATATTTTTTAAGTCCAAAGAGAAAATTTCAAAGCCAGTACGTGCATTTCATGTTATCAAGTTGTTAAATGATCCATAACTAAACACACAGCAAGTAATTCAGTGACAAAGTCCTGGAAAACCTCTGAAATGATTTCATAGTACCCTGCATCAGCCCCTTACAGAACTTTTGTTGTTGAGTTAGCCATACACTTCATATGTTTCCTGCGATTAACATAGCATTATCAACTGATACAAGTCTTTGATAAGAATCTAAAACACACTAGAACGCCCTTGTTGACAATCCTTTACTCTCACTTTGCTTTATAACTCATCACGTAGCACCATTTTCCTTGGGGCGGACTTTTCTTTGTCAAATTTGCACCACCCTCGCATTTTGATTGGTTATCATTTGGGCAAGCGCAGTTTGCATGGAGTGGCCCTCACACTTGTTAACCGCATTCGATATTCTAACATTTGCAGGTCTTACATTGTCAAGCTCACCAGAGATGTCTGTCAACTGTCTGAGTCGCTTTCCATGGTGGAGAGAGTGGTGAAAAGAGGAAGACTGCAGCAGATTGCACATCTCCCCCTTTAACTTGCATGATATGCACCATCTTAAAGACAACTCCTTGTACTTGTTCTTTCTGCATGAATCGTGGGTGGCAAGCGGAAAAGTCGCGATTAGACTGATGGTGGCCGGAATAGGGTCTTCTGGCTTCCCAATCCATCTAGGAATAACTAAAGTCATCCGTGTACAAAAGAAGGTATATATTAGGAATCAAGATATGATTCTTTTCTTCCCGTCCTCCCCGAAGTGTTTCGTCGCCGATGTAGTAATTGAAAGGTCGTCTTCGGTATTCTTGTGTGGTCGTCGTGGTGTTGCATCCCTGCATTGTATTTAAAACGTTGGGTCATCATGTAGAATCTTCTCTTGGCATAACAAGTACATTTTTAAAATTATCCAAAAAAATATGTACATTTTTAAGACATTGGATTTCATTTATTGTCTGTGCTGTTGATTTGCTGTGAATTCCATAGAGCATGATTTCTAAATATGAATGAAGCTCAAAATAGGTCTTGAACAATAACTGCTTCCGTGTTTTTCTTTTCCCCTGTAAACTCTAAAGGTTGAAACTTGTTATAAATTGGGATCTAAACAAGTCATTATGATGTTTCAGATTAAAACGTTGCAAGGGATAATTATGTTTAACTCAAATGTACAGCCAACCTAACAGAAACACAAGTGTCATATACTAAACTTGAGACTTATGAATGAGAAGTAGCATAAATTTCATGAATTCCAATCAAATATGTGGTCTATTATTTGACAAGCTCTCTTTGATCTTGGTAAGCCCAAAGACTGGGCCTAGAAATGTGTTTTAGGGCGGGCCTAAGTTTCTTTTTTTCCTTGTGTGGAGAGCATGCGGCTGCAATCCCTGCCCATGCTCCTCCAAAGGAGCAGAAAACACAGAGGGGACTTGCCGATGTGGTAGCGGTTGCTGATGCGTAACTTCCGTTGCTTAAGACAGAAGTACCGGCATGTAGTATAATATACATGTGTGTTTTGGTGCTTTACTTGAGATATTGAAGCAGCTTGTTTTGTTCCATTACCATCAGTGTATCCTAATCCTGGCAGTGCAGTATATGAGATCACGAAAGATTTGGATTGTGGATGCGAGGCAAAAAACTAAGTACCCGTTCACGTTTGAATTTGATAGCTTATTGTCCGATTCTTCCGTACATTTCTTCCATAAAAGGACACATCTCCGGTAAGGCTCAGAACCACTGCGGACGTGCTTCTCGTCCCACATCGTCCCTATAACTTGCCAACAAAAAGAATGAATTAGGAATGAAATTCTTTTTATGTTGTTCTGGACTTACAGAAAGTTGTCATTCGTGAGGACTTCAGTTATGGATTGCAATGAAATCTCCCCTTCAATGCATTTGCCTACAAGTTCCTCAAAACTATGCCTTCATCTCTCAGCCTGAAAAAAAGAAATTGCAAGACTAACAACAAATACCATTAAGATACCAAAAACAACAGACATGATCGAGTCCTATATTCTGGCAAAAAAACAAAACCGGGAACGGATTGAGGGACAAAGTGCAGAAAGGGGGAATGCAGGTATTACGAGGGAAGATAACAAGAAAACATAGCTACCAGCAGATGAGCACAGGATTAGTCCATATCCTCACAACGTACCCAGTATATTCAGTATATTCCCAACTAAGTTAGGGTTCGGGAGGTCAGATGTACGCGGCCTTATCCTTATAATTATAGAGACCCCCGTTGCGACCCAATAAAAGAGGTACTCGTTTGGCTTCTCTTGGATGGTTGTTGCGAAATTAAACCGTAAATGAAAATGAAGTTCAAATGGCCGACCTACTCTTCCTGACTCCATTTCGTTTTTGTTGCCCCAATTGGGTACAAAACTGTTAGAATAACAAAATTAGTCAAAGACAACATCCCATAAAATCAGGAGCTGGAATTCTTGACTAGTTGCAAATCTTGACTAGCTTTTACTTTGTCCTATAAAAGGATATGTACACTAACATTGTAAAAAACACAATT
>JAOWBN010186040.1:0-16335 GCA_028565015.1 Pinguicula moranensis | reverse complement strand
ATGTCCATTTTTGTTTCCTGTATACTTATAAAGTCAGGTTTTTCCACAGCTATTAGGCGCTTCAATCTCTTCTTCCTGCCAGGGCTGCATAAGCCTCATACATTGTAATTAAGTATCTTCATAGAAACATTTTACCGTCTCATTTCTTACTGCTACCAGGAGTTGTAGCTGTTTGTGACTTCCTGTGTAAACCATTTAACTGGATCAGTTTTTGTAGCGTCTCTTCAGTGTGTTGTCCATAAGATATGCCGAGATTGCACCCTAGTTCCATAATGGATTTTTACTTTCAGTCTCTGTTGAGTGTTAGACACTGCACTTACTAGAGATATATCAAATTGTATAGGAGATTGGTCCGGCATATTCCTTACCCAGTCATTTAAGACTGCTTGGTCTATGGTTGAGCCTGCATCTTTTCTTCTTTGGCTTCTTATTCTTGGGCCAGCCCCATGTGTTTTACAAGTCATCTTCTTCCTAGGCTTGGGATGACTCTCTGGTCTTTCCAGGGGAGATGGGGGCAGTGGTGGGAAGTCAGCTTCTAAGGCGAGTTGAGAGGTCAAAGGGGGCTCCTTTGGGTGAGTTGTTCCATATACTCTGACCATAGGAGCAGGGGTTGGTGCTATCAGCGTAGCCTCGATCTCCTTGTGACCTGGGACATCTCTTAAGGAGTTTAGTGACTCATGGGATTTTGCGATGGTCATCGATGTTTTGGCTTAACTTCATGAAGAGTTCTGTCCGGCGATGGTTGAACTCCTTCAACTAAAGGGGTATGGACGATTATGCTTGCCATGGCAGTCTCCTGTGTCAAGTCTACACCCCCCTCATCTTCCCCCTTGTATATTGTTGGCTACCAATTCAGGCAAACTGGAGCCCACCTATTGTCCTCCTGTGGGATATGGGTTGGATGTGGTACTGCCTGAGAGGGTGCATTACCATGTGACTCTGGTTCTGGGGTGTTTGGCACCCTGTTAGGCTTCTCGGATTGTAGAGGGATTGAGTCATCAACCGAGTCCTACTCTGAGATTTCAGAGCTGAAGTTACCCCCTTCATTTTGTTCTGAGGTGTTATGGCTTGTGTTGTAAAGCCAAGAGGTCATCTCATATTTCAGTGTACCAACTTCTTTCACAGTGAGGGACAATTGTTCATCTAGTATAACTATCTTCAAAATAGATTTCAGTGTCTGACTTGGGTCCACCTGCAAGAGAATTTGGACTGCTTCCAAGTAACGGTGATTTAATGAGCAGTCATCAATTTTAATAACAGAGCCCAGAGCTGCACCAATTTGTCCCATGATGGAGGGTGTCCAATACTTTAACGGAAGACCAAATATCTTAACCCACCTTGTAGTTGGTACCTGTTCTTCCTCGTCAGTCCATTGAGGAGCCATATACTATCATTATCGATCAGATTCTGCAGGTCCCTTGCTTCTTCCTCCCATAGTAGTACTCTTGATGAGTCAATTAGACTAACTATGACCCTTAGATAACCAACTGCTTTTAGTTCGAGTTGTAGAGCTTTCCAATTAGTATCCTTATGAAGAATGCTTACATAGGCATTTTGTAGCCAGCAAGGTTCAGACTCAGCAACTATGTGCAAGAGAGGTAATGCCTCTGTTGAGGGTTGCGATTGTCCCACTCTCGCTAGTTCCTTGACAGCAGCTGGGTGCATACTGGTTGATGCGATACCAGCATGTGGCTGAGGAGTAATCGGTTTCGGTCCTGCGAGTAACTTAGGTTGTACTGGAATGTAGGACTTCTTGACATACCTTTTTTCAGAGATCTTAGGATGTCTAGCAATGCTTGCTTGTAGCCAGTAGGAGCCAATCCATACATTGTTCATCTTGATCAATGTGGAGTCTATATCGAGAGGCTAAGTAAACTCGACAAAGCCAAACCGTAATCCTTTCCAGCTAAGCTTTCTGGCAATTTTAAGGCTATGTACTGCTTCTTGTGTGTCTAGGATTTTCTGCAATTGCTCCGAGGTACATTGTTCTGTGAAATTTGTGATGAAGTATGTACTTCTTGAGTTCGCAGCTGGCTTCGCGGTTAGTTTGGGGGCGATTCTTGGCCCTAATCGTTGATGCACTGATGTTGGGTTTTGATACTGTAGTACCTCTTTGTAGCTTATTGCCTGATTGTACTGTGAGGGCATGGGGATAGGTCTTGAGTCTTGGCTGAGATCTTTTGGTTGATGAAATTGCTAGAAGAAGTTTGTTACCCCTCATAAAGCACCTGTCAACTAAAATGTGATAGTCAAAAAATCTTGTACAACACGATCGGACCAAATACGTATGAGTTGAAAGGCACTTCATCAAGGATAAACTTGAAGAAGGAATCATCAGCCTTCCTTTTGTTCACTCAAAAGACCAACTGGCTAATATATTAACAAAAGCAATTTCAAGAAAAAACAAACCAAACCTACGCAATAAATCTCGCCCTCAGGCAAAGTCTGGAGAGGGTGAGATGTACGTAGTTGTAACCCCACCTCTCAACAAAGATGAGGATATTGTTTCCATAGAGACCCCCGACTCAAGAGTAAAAAAAAACTAGAAATAAAATCGCATTTCTCCCTCTGACCTAGGCCCCCTTGAGATGCGTACCACAAATAACATTTATCACCTCAGCCCCTACCACTATCTTTAATGACATAATTCTATCTTTACACCTCATTACCTCTACTACACATCCCTTAACTTTCTATCACACCATAATTCCCACTCCATTCTTCCCACTAACCAATCCAGAGTACCATAGTTTGTACCCATTTACTTGTCTCGCTCACTCCCCTTTCTACTTTTTCTCCTGCAGACAGACCATATCTACTCTTCTTTTCTTTAATACATCTACCAACTCTAAATATTTCACTGTCAAGATCCCCAAATTCCAAGTGTCAAGGTATAAACCCATGTCTTGTACCCCTACCCTACCCCATCCCGTCATCACCGGATACGACCTCAAGTTACCATAATTAGTACTCACATCTATATTCACTACGAACAATATCACCACCCAAACAAAGGGATAATATCAAAATAATAATAATAATAACAGGAAAATGATAATAATGAAGATACAAGAGGAGCCATAAAGAAAAGAAATCAAGGCGCAGGTAAGGAACAAAGCATTGCGCAATCTAATATTCATATTGCACACTCACTACACAATCACTGCACAATCTCATTAGCACCCAACAGAACACCCAAACACAAATCTACAATGCCCAGAGCAAAAATCTACCTAACACCCAATCAAATCTAAGCAATATATATATATATATATATGCTAAATATGCAGATGTAATTCAAGTTTAATATCGGCGAAGACTTGTTTTTAATGGACTTTGCACAAATCTTGACATTACCCATCAAGTTGCACAAATACTCTTACCCGTCTATTGAGCAGCAACTTTACCACATTCCGGCAGCAGCCCATAGCAGTTCCCAGCTCTGAAAGACCCCGTGTTGGCAGTCGCACATCAAGATGAAGGTGAAGACTTTAGGTTGCGGCGAATGTAAATCTCAACCAAGAATAATTCAATTTGAATAGAAGATCTTATTCGTTTCACAAACTTTACAATTAGCTATTTAATCAATTCATCCCGCAATAGTGACATATTCTATATCAATTTATGGCATTGCCTATCGCAGCATTGAGCAATCTAGGTGTTGCACGACACCTATAAGTACAGGGACAGAGATAACTTTGCTTGGAATAGAAAACTGCCTAAGATTCTTGACTACTAGAAGCAATAAACATAAATGGAGATCAAACCTCAAGTTCCTCTTCTGGCAGGTTTTGAATTTAGTGATTTGGAGAAAGATGAAGGAGTTGCGTTTAGCCGTCTCAATGGAACCACTTCATTTTTCAAGAAAACTTTCAATGGAATAAATGCACTATGAGGTTTGTTCTCTCTGTTTCTCATGTTCAAGTAATGAGAAACAAAAGTTTCTCGTTTTTTGGATTCTAATACAAAAAAACTTGTGGGATTTCATAATTTTAGGGTGCATTTGGTAGATGGCATAGAATAGTCCCGACAAATTCGGAGTTGTGTTATTACCAAAAATTGAAAACTCTCTAACATGTTCACTAGACACTTTCACGATAGATTAGTTATGATTATGAAAATAGAGGATTACTAAACTAATGTCTGGTGAGTTAGGTTAAGTGTTGACTCTACTACAGGCCCAAACCTTCCAGCCCACATTGAAGACATGCCGAGTCCAGCCCAACTGGAAGAAGGCGCTGGAAGCCTTGAAGAAGTCAACCATAGCAGCAGCGGGAATCTCGGATGGATCCATGATGCATTCTGAGTGCCTGCCCAAGTTTCACAAAGAAGATCATGCCTTCTTCCTGCAGTAGAACACGAAAAGCAAATCCTTAGCCAAAACAAGCAATCCGTGATGCAGCTAGGCAATACACAAAGTAGCTAGCTAGATTTCAAGTTCTCAAGAAGTCAAAGCAAGAAACTCTATATTAAACAAGCTAGAAACTGTGTAATCACAAGTCAAAAAATGGAGAATGAAAACAGACAATTCAAAGTTCTACACTATGAGTCTCATCTCTTTCTCCACAAAGACTAAATCAACACAACACACACCTACACCACAAAAACAAGAAATTACCAGCTTGAAGTCACCTTGTCATTAAGGATTCTATATTGTGCCACCTTAGTTATTAAAATAGTAATTTGTCAAACTAACCTGGAATCAAAGCTATCCTACACATCATGTTCACCACGTTTTAGATGGATTGGGCGGTGATAGTGTTATATTTTTTACCAATGATCACAAAAGTTTCTCGTTTTTTGGATCCTAATATAAAAACTTGTGGGATTTCATACTTTTAGGGGTTGGGATTCTGTCGATTCCATATGCATTGTCATCTGGAGGGTGGCTAGGTTTAATACTTTTGTTCGTTAAGCAAGTGCCACTTTCTACACGGGCTTGCTGATCCAAAGATGTATGACGGTGGATCCAAATATAACAACTTATCCTGATGTTGCCTATAAGGCTTTTGGTAGAAAGGAAAGATTGGTCGTCTCGGTCTTCATGCACTTTGAATACCTGGTTGCTACTGGTTTTCTGATACTGGCTGGCGATAATCAGCATAACTTGTTGACAAATGTGAATGGAAGTTCACGGTCTGGTGATTGGTGGAAAGCAAAGTTTTGTCCTACTGAATGCTCTTGTATGATGCCTCCTACTCTATTGATAAACGATATGACCGATCTCTCTTATGTATCTGCAACTGGAGTTTTAGCATCTCTGGCCATAATTGGCTCAATACTTTGGTCGGGAATTGTTGATGGTATCGGGTTTCATCACAGGGTAGTGGATAAATACATAAGTAAATAATATATAATGAGATAATAAAAATAAAAAATAAAAAAATAAAAGTAATATCAGACAATAAAACATAGATAAACACATAGACAAACAAACAAACAAATAAATAGATAAAGAAATTAATGTAACCTAACCCTCTAGTCTATCCTACCAATCTCCTCTATCCAAAATCAAGTATGCATATGCACATGTCTGTGATCTCTCTATAGATCTCTAACCGTAATAAGATGTCTCCAACTCGTCCTATCAGAGGTCATGTACTCAAAGATGTCTAATCTCGCCAAGCTAACCGAATCTGTCCTCCCACGCCCTCCTATGTCTCCCTCTTCCCCGTCTTCCTTCAACTTGGAGCCCTTCAAGACGCGCTCGTTGACACATATTCTGCGTACATGCCCAAACCATCTCAGTCTTCTCTCCCTCAACTTCGAACTGATAGATGTTATGCCTATCCCATTCGGGATGTTATCTAACAATGTACACCCACACATCTTAACATTCTCATCTCCGTCACTTTAAACTTCTGCTTATGTGACAGTCTCATGGCCCAACATTCTGACCCGTAGAGCATTGCCGGTGTGATAATCGTCCTATTAAATTTTTTCTTCCACTTTAGTGGGAATTTCTTATAGCATAACACTCCAGTAACCGATCTTTATTTCATTCATCCAACCTTGATACGATGGATACATCGCAGTCAACACCGCCGTCTTTTTGTATGATAGATCCTAAATATTTGAAACAATCCTTTTGTGGGAGTACTTGGTCTGCAATCCTAACTCCATTCCAACTTCCTCTGTTTCACTCGCGAAATCGTACTCCATATACTCAGTTTTCGAGCAACTTAAGCATAGTCCATTGGCCTCTAATGTCACACTCCAATGCTCAAGCATAGCGGTAACATCCTCCTTCGTCTCCGCCACTAAAACAATGTCATCTGCAAACAACATACACTATGGTACCTCATCTTGTATGTCTAGAGAAAGTACATCTATAATCACTGCAAAAAGGAATTGACTCAGTATTGAGCCTTGATGCATGCAATCTTATATCCACTGGAAAATTCCCTGTTTCTCCTATTGGGGTTCGCACACTCGTCTTCGCGCTATCATATATATCCTTTATAGCCCTCACATACATCCACGACACCTTCTTGTTTTCTAAGCATTCCCAAATAACCTCTCTTGATATAGAATCATATGCATTCTCTAAGTCTATAAAAGCCATATGAAGACTCTGTTTACGTTTTCTGTATTTCTCCACAAACCGTCTGAGAAGATGGATTGCTTCCATCGTCGACCTCCAGGGCATAAACCCAAATTGATTCTCTTTCACATGTACTTTTGTACGTAGTCTACTTTCAATAACTCTCTTCCACAATTTCATAGTATAGCTCAAGAGCTTAATACCTTGGTAATTATTACATCGTCGCACATCTCCCTTGTTCTTATAGAGCGGCACTACTATGCTACTCCACTCCTATGGCATCTTTCCCGTCTGTAGAATAGTATTAAAAAGTGTCGTTAACCACTACACCTTATTTCTCCTATAAACTTTTACACCTCAATCGGCATCTAATCCGTCCCCACCGTTGTCGCCATCCCCATCTTGCTAAGGGCCCCCTTCACCTCCCCTGCCGATATTCGTCTAACAAAGTACCGATTTTTCAGTCGTCGCATCGACTCTCCACCCCCAAGATGCTACCATTATCATGCACCTCGTTAAACAACTTGTTGAAATATCTTTCCCACCTCTCTCTAATCTTCATCTCTGTCAAGAGAGTTTTCCCGTCCTCATTCTATGTACTTTATAGTGTAAATATCCCTACTACTCCAAGCTTGAGCTTTTGTGAGCTTATACATACCTTGCGCACCCTCTTTAGTGTCCAATATCCTATACATATCATTGTACGCCTTGCTTTTAGCTTCTGCCACCGCTTTTTTTGCCTCTAACATTGCCTGCCGGTATGTCTCCTTTCATTGCACCCTCTCTTTTTCCACGTTGCTTGCCATAAATTGTTTAAATTTATCTTGCTTGGATTTCACTTTTGTTTGCACCTCCTTACTCCACCACCATGCTTCCCTATCATTCCTCCCTCTACCGAATGCAACCCCTAAAACTTCCTTAGTTGTTCCCCTAATGATCGTTGCCACAGTTGACCACAACTGATCCGCACCATCCACCGGCTTAACGAAACATTTTGGGGCGACCCTCTTTCTGAAGTTTATAACCGCCTTTCCCTTAAGGTTCTTCCAAAGTAATCTCTCTCTCTCTATCGCCTCGTCTCTTCTCCACTACCTTTCCTCTCAAAGTGACACCCAACACTAAAAGTCAATGTTGTGACATCAATAATTCTCCCGACAACACCGTACAGTTTGTACAACGACTCTTATCCCCTTGACGCAAAAGGAAGAAGTCAATATGCGTACTACACCCTCCGCTCTGAAAGGTGATTAGGTGCACAACTTTTTTCTTAACAAATGTATTAACTACCATCAATTCATGTGTTGCTGAAAAGTCTAGGAGGTCTCTACCGCTGTCATTTACCCATCCACCCCTACCCCAACATGTCCATTAAAATCACCACCTATGAAGATCTTTTGCTCTTTAGGGATGCTACTTACTACGATATCTATTTTTTCCCAGATATCACACTTCTCCCTCTCACTTAAGCTCCCTTGAAGTGCATAACCGCAAATAACATTTATCACCTCCAACCCCACCACCATCTTTAGCGCCATAAGTATATCGCCGTACCTCGTTACCTCTACTACACACCCCTTGAATTTCTCCGACACCATGATTCCCACCCACATTCCTCCCTCTAACTAGCCTAGAGTACCATAGTTTGTAATATTTACTTCTCTCGCCCTTTCATTTTGTCTCCTGCAGACAGATCACGTCCACTCTTCTCTTCTTCAGGACATCTACCAACTCTAAAGACTTCGCTGTCAAGGTTCCCACATTCCAAGTGCCAAATCGTAAATCTATGTTCTTTGCCCCCATCCTACCATGTCCCCTCATCACTGGACACGACCTCAGGTTACCATAATTAGTATTCGAGTCTATATTCTATATTCGAGCTACAAACTACACAGTAGAGGCAAATGCAAAATCCGTCAACGTACCCAAGAGAATTAAAACAAGAGCATATAAAAGTAAATAAATAAAGAGGTAAATTCTAATGAAACTAAGGAAATAAAGAAAATAAAGGAAATAAAAAAACTGAAAACTACAAATCAATTCAATTTAAAATTAGAATACAAAATAAAATTAAAGGACCAAGAAGAACTCCCTACAATGAAGATTAGCAGTGCTCCCATCTTCAAATCTGACAAGCCAGCTGTTCTCCTCCCCGTCTCGGTGGGCACAACCTTGCAACAGCGCGGGAGTTGGGTTGCTCGCACTCAACGGCGCCGGAAAACTCTCAGGGTGTCTCGGGCTTCACCGTGCCCAGGTGCCCCGGAATTGCAGTGGTGGAGGAAAAGGTGCCAGTACTCGAGAACCCACAAAGTGAAATCCCAGCGTCGGCACAAGAAATTGCACGTATTTGCAATTTTCACCAGAAAAAAACCTGAAAAAAACCTGCAAAAGAAGAAGAAATCGCGAAGACAGATGGCAGAGAAAATCGCTAGGCTTGAGAAAGAGTCGTTGGTAATTCATGTTACACTGAAACACTCAGGCACTATCCATTAATTCCACAGGTATTAAATGATCTGGCAAAACTTCCAACATAGCGCGTACAACATGAGCTATGTTTAATGTTACTCATCGTTTGTATACAAGGATGGAAAGGAGTGCTTTTCGGATGATACTCTCCCTGATGGGTTCCATGTGAAGAAAGGATACTCGGTGGGGGTACCTTCCTTATGCAATGGGCAAAATGAAATCTTTGTTGGGTGAAGATGCAGATGAGTATCGGCCTGAGACATGGTTGGATGAAAATGGTGCTTTTAAGCAAGAAAGCCCATTTAAGTTCACAGCATTTCAGGTTAGGATATATATGTATATACACACTCAGACTAAGAATTGCAAAGTCATCCAAACTTAAAAGTACATGCATAAAAGAGTACTTGGTGTAATGATGCAGGCAGGTCCAAGAATATGTCTAGGAAAAGAATTTGCTTCAGGCAAATGAAAATCTTTGCAGTTGTTTTGCTAAGTGGCTTCTCCTTCAAGATGGCAGATGAATGCAAACAAGTAAAGTATAGAACAATGCTCACGCTGCAGATCAACGGTGTCCTACATATTCGTGCCAGCAACAAAATGGATCATTGAATTCCCATGTAAATTTTACAAACATGAATATTACGGAAAATGTTCGCAGCATATTGTGCATTTCGAAGTTCAGCATCAGTTTGTAAAGTAAAGACAGAAGCAGAAAACCAAAAGATTTCAAGAACTAAATACTTTGTCCTATATAGAATCAAGACGCCCTCAATCTAGATTTTCCATCAGACCGTTTCCCAGTAACTGCAATGAAAAGAAGGAGCAGTTGTAAGTGTGAGGGATGAAGTTGTATTGAAAACTTGCTTTGTATTCTCATTGACTGCACAATTTATACACGATATTGCTAACTGAATGAGCTAACTAATTTGCTAACTATCTGGTAAATTAGTCAAAGTATTTACTGAATTCTACTGCTAACTATAAAACAATTTATTCAACTATTTCCGTGGGACTCGTTCTCAGTGATGGAAGAATTCTGCTAGGTGGCTGTATCCAAATCAGATTTCTCTTTGCATAGATTTGGTCCTTGTGGCTTATCTGTGATAGTAAGATGTTCAATTCTGTACATGAAATCATTAGGCATGTTTTCCATATAGACAATCTTTATGGAGTCTTCATGACCAAATGCCGCTCACTAAGCTTGCTCATATAGTTTCTGCAGCGGTGGCCTGCGATCACAGGATAGAGATACAAGTATCTAATTTAATCCTTATAATGTTGTTCTCCGATTACAAGTCTGACAAGAAATCTCTTTATTTATTATTGAGCCTTGATAGAAAGTTGTATAGCAACATCACTAATAATTTAGAGATCTCAGTTTCAATATCTTGTTAGACCAAAGACCTGCAAGTAAAAAGGTGGAAAAAATGTGTGTATTTACCTATAAAAACAAAAAAAATCTCTTTATTCTTCTAATATAGGTTTACAAAGTGTCATTTGTACACAGTAACTCTTTTTTTCCAATGGGGTAAAGTAAAGATGTGATGAGTCACCACGTAGCCAAGATTTGGTATAGTTTACATTAGCCATCATGGGAAGAATGTTCAATGTTGAAGAAACTCGAAAGAATGATGCTACCGGGAAAGAAGACTTTTCCCCATCGGAAGTTCTGAAGAGTTTAAGAATCTCCATTTGCTAGTCGATGGCGCCATGGAGTTATCAAACTTTTAAGGGCGAGAAAGAGATGAGTTGATTTTAGTTAGTCAGTTAGTAGAGTAGAGTTGGAGTCGAGTCGAGTCGAATCAGACAATTACTTTTTTGATTTTAGTCCAATGCACGGAAGGAGGTAGGGGTGGTCACCCCCAACCCCATCCCAGAAAAGTGCCTTTGTTCCAGTGTGATATCTGATGAGTGAAAACCTGCTATAAAATGTAAGAGAACGGTTCAATACTTTTTTTTAGCAAATTCCTGGTTCAATATTTGATAGAGTAGCCCACGTTATCAATTGTGCAGGCACTACCCTGTACTTGTCCACGTGTAGCAAGTCGGTGAGATGAAAGAGTTTTATTTCCATGCCTTGTTCATATGTGCATCATTAGTTTATGTTGTCTCATCATCTTTTGGGGGAACAGACTGTGGAGTTTCATAAATTAGTTTTGACAATCAAGATTTGTGAATTTGTTGATTGATTGTAGACCAGCAAAGTAAATAACAGGGGGTTCACCGATTTCATTCAATCAACCATAATGTACATTTTATGTTTTCTCTTTATTTATATCAACCATTCCTAACTGCAACAAAAGCGCTAATTTACCAACTAAAATGTATGCAACAAGCTTGACAATTCTTGGCCATTAGATCATGGTGGATCAAACCGTTGAAACTTGTCCACGTGTAGCAAGTCGCATCTGCAAAGATGCAACGGCATTGATCAGTTTCTTCACCGAGTGGAACGCGACTTCATTAGTTAGGTTCACGTCAGATGCGTCTTCAGTCACTGCTGCAACTTCTTCAATCTCTTCCATCATTCCAGCTGGTTTTCTCATCAATTCATCCTGCAGATTCTGCATATTTATTGAGTTATCAGCCTGGTTTGAAGGTATAAGCTGATTGTTCACCCCCCCTTCAAGATGAGTATTCCATAAACTCATCTTGCACAGTATAGACCAAAATGACGACACTGGAAGTGCCTTCGTGAAAATATCAGCAAGCTGATGTTTAGAGGGAGCATGTTGTGGAGAAATAAGGCCAGATTTGAACTGGTCCCGGACAACATGACAGTCGATTTCAATGTGTTTCGCGCGCTCATGGAAGACTGGGTTAGCCATGATGTCAAGTGTTGCTCAATTATCACACCATAATGGAATCGGCAGAGATGGAGAAATCTGGAGATAAACAAGCATATATACCAGCCAGTGCAACTCACGAACTGTGGTGGCCATGTCCCTATATTCTTCTTCGACGGATGAACATGCGATGTTGGCTTGCTTCTTTGCCCTCCATGAAATGAGGCTCGAACCAAAGAAAATGCAATAGCATGTTAAAGAGTGTCTTGTGATCTTGCAGTTGCCCCAATCAGCATCACAGTAAGCTGTCAGACAATCGTGCTGGAGTAGAACAGTCCAAGCGTTTGGTTTCCTGCCAAGTATCGTAGAACATGAGTAGTTGCACTCCAATGCGAGTCATGTGGCTTATGAACAGACTGGCTCAGCTGCTGAACAACATAAGACAGATCAAGCAAGGTATAATTGAGATAAAGTAAACGGCCAATAAGTCTGTGATATTTTTTTAGATTGTGATGTAGTGGAGATGCTTCTTGATCAACAGCAACAAACTTCAAGTCATTGGGCAATGGAGTAATGGCAGGGGTACAATCTAGAAAACCTTAATCATTCAACAAATCTCTAATATATTTCCTCTGGCTTATGTAGAGACCAGTTGTGGATCTAGCTATTTCCATGCCAAGAAAGAATTTGGCTTCACCGAGATCATTGATGGTAAAGGCTGTATCGATGTAAAATTTTACCTTGCTCATCTCGGGTAGAGAAGTCCCTGTGAGCAGCACATCATCAACATATACAAGAAGAAACAGTTGATGAGCAGAAGTTAGAAGAGCGAACAAGCAAGGATCATGATAGATTTGCTTGAATCCATATGTGCTCAGTTTGGTGGTAAACTCAATGTTCCATTGGCGTGATGCCTGTTTCAAACCTTAGAGTGACTTCAACAGACGGCAGCCTGATCCCTTTATAGCTTTCTCATACCCTAAAGGGGAATGCATATAGACTTCTTCCTCTAAAGCATCATTCAAGAAGGCGTTATTGACATCAAGTTGGTGATGATCCCATCCTTTGGAAGATTCTAGAGCAAAAAAGAGTCGGATAGTGACTACCTTTGCAACATGACTGAATATTTCATAGTAGTCCTCTCCTTCTACCTATGTATACCCCTTGGCTACCGTGCCATCTAGTTTGCATTTGACACGGTAAACCCACTTGGAACCAAAAACATCTTTTCCTTCTAGTAGTCCCATGTATTGTTCTCTTCAAGAGTTGTCAACTCATGTTTCATAGCATCAATCCATCTGGCATTGGTCCTTGCTTGATTAAAGTGCTTAGGTTCAGTGATGCTCGAAATGTTGGCTGGAAATACACAATAGTTGTTGGTGAAGTAACAGGACTGATCAGAAGGAGGTGTCACCATAGAACTGCCTAGATCAGCTTGCGTGGAGAAGACATGAAAATCCTCCATCCAAGAAGGGCATTAGTCTGTCATGCACTTCTTCTAAGAGGAGGTGCATCATGATCACTTATAGATGGCAGTATAGGAGAAGGTGCAATAGGGCTTAGCTTTGCTTTAGTCATGCGGTCATAGAATTCTTGATCTGGAACAGGCAATGCAGAGTCAAGGAAAGAAGCAGGGGAATATGTCTCTAAATGCTTCTCAGGTACACTTGGTTCATCACTTCTTGAAAGCATCAAGCTAGGCAATGGAATGTCATCTCGAGCATCAAATCATGAAAAAGTACATCTCTGGAAGAGACTATCTTTCTAGACTCAGGAATGTAGATCCTGTACCCCTTGTAGTATGATGGATAGCCAACAAATATTCCTCTCAGAGCTCTCTGATCGAGTTTATCCTTCCCAGGTCGAAGATCCATAACAAAATATAAACAACCAAAACTTCGCAGCCTCAGCAAATCCGGTTTGTAGTGATGCAGTACTGAAAAAGGTGAGTCCCAGTTAAAAGTGCGACTTGGCCATCTATTAATTAGATAAGTAGTTGTAAGTACTTCCTCCCCCCAGAACCACTTTGGAAGTTTAGATTGAAATAAGAGAGGTCTTGCAACTTGGAGAAGGGTCCGGTGTCTTTCTCTCTACCAAACCATTTGGTTGGGGAGTATATGGACAACTCTTCTGATGCAAGATCCCCATTATCATGGAAAAGCTTCAAACATTGAGCATTCAAAAACTCTGTCCCATTATCCGTCCTGACAATCTTAACATGCTTATCATACTGTGTTCGAACAAGCAGGTAAAACCTTCAATCAATCCTGGAACCTAATCTTTGTACCTGAATAAGTAAGTCCATATATATCTATTGCAGTCATCAACTATGGTCAGAAAGTATTGGCAAGAGGTGATGGAAGGTAATTTATATGGTCCCCAAACATCCATGTGAATCATCAAAACAGTGAACTGATCTGTGCCACTATCATTAAAAGGTACCTGCTTTGCTTGGACAAAGGGTAAATTTCACAAGAATCAACATTCTTTATAACATAAGAAATATCAGACTTGTTCAACTTGTTTTATTACATCAATGAAGGATGGCCTAATCGATTGTGCATCATATCTGTAGTAACAACTGTACATGCTTCAATAGTCTTATTCAATATAGTTGTATGCATACATATCTCTCTCAAAGGCAACAAGTAGATGGCATAATCCTCTTGTCCTTTCTTTATTGCTTTTGGATTGAAAGAGCTGGCATTCAGAATATAAAGCTCCTTCTTTATTCTTCCCACTGCAATTATTTTGTGTTTTAAGGTCCTGCAGGATACATTGGTTAGGCAAAAAATGGAAGCACAAATCTGTATGCAGTGACATCTTTCTCACTGATAGCAGATTGTATTTAAAGCTTGGCAAATACAAACATGAATGCAATATAATTTCACTGGACAAATACACATCCCCACTGCATTTCACAGGTTTAATACTCCCATCAAGCAACCACACTAATGTTATTGCATTGAACTCAACAATGTTTCTCAGCATATCAGAGGCAATGCACATATGGTTTGTAGAACCAGTGTTAACAATCCATTCTGATCTAGATATAACATCATTAGCATCATAGGACATTGAGTTGTAAGACTTGTTACCTGCAAAGTCGTAATAGTGAGCCATATTCACCATTGCCTGACGACCCTGATCAGTTGCCCACTTTCCTTTTGAGAGCCTTTGCAGTTCCTTCTGTATGTTTCCAATAGCTTCACATAGGTGACCGAGCCCTTCCCCTTTCAACTCCAGTGGTGTGTAGCTGTGATCTCCTTCTGCAGAAACCTCAACATGGTGAACAGAGTGATTCTGATTACTTCTCCTTCTCTGATCAAACCAACCCTCAGGACACCCCTTCAATTTGAAACATTCATCTATGGTATGCCCTGATCTTGTGCAGTGTGTACATTTTAAATGACTCTTATGAGGCCTTATCTCTATCCATCCATTTGGGTAACCTTTCAGCTTGAAGCACTCATCAATTGTCTATCCTGGTTTCATGCAATGATTGCATTTCAAATGACTCCTATCATTTCTCTGTCCTCCTCCAGCATCCTTCTTCCAGGTGCCACCCTTTGCAAGCATCGCAGCATTCAGCCCATCATGTGCAGCTGTAATACTGGTGCTAACTTGCCTTTGCTTTTCTACTGCAACAATGATGTTGCATACCTCGTCTATATCTGGTAGTGGATTAGTACGCATGATATGACCTCTATGACTCTCATAAGCATCATTCAGTCCCATTAAGAATTCCATAACCCTGTCCCCATTGTCTCTTTTTGCAAGCAACAACCCTATCTCACCTTCAACATATGGAGTAGGCCTCAAATATTCATATTGATCCCATATAGTTTTCAACTGACCAAAGAAATCACACACTCACATTATCCTGCCTGAGAACAACTATATTTCTCTTCAACTCAAACATGTGTGAAATATTTGTAGTTCCAAATCTCTTCTCAAGTCCTAACCACATTTGTCTTGCATCACTTACAAACATAAATGTTTTCATGATTGCAGGCACCATGGATCCACAAATCCAAGAACAAACAAGCCTATTCGCCCTCTTCCATTTCAGATATAAAGTAGAATCATCATTAGGTTTCCTCAACGAACCATCAATAAAGCCAATTTTAAACTTGGCTTTCAGTGCAGAAATAACAGCACACTTCCAGATTAAAAAATATGATTCATTCAGCAACACGGACACCAATTATATACCTGGGTTGTCCAACCCATGAACTTGCAACTGTTCTTCCAGCAAATCATCCAGCTGTTGTTTGCGCTTCATCGCCAGCAACTCATTTCTCTCAGCATCGGTCATCACCATCTTCAACAAAGAATTGCTTGAAATGATCTAATCACCGATGACTCCAATTGCTCGGATTAATCGATTCAGCTGATTCATTGCAGTCTAGGTTAACCAAGGCTCTATCTAAGCGCTCTAAGATGAATCTCTTGAGTCTCTTGCAGTGGTTATGATCGATTCGATAAAAAGGAAGGAATCATGTGTATTTTTCGTTGGGGATTTCCTGGAAAAAATCGTCG
>JAOWBN010186029.1:0-16337 GCA_028565015.1 Pinguicula moranensis | reverse complement strand
AATCTAGGATAAGTATTACAAAAGGGAATCAAGTATCCAACCAAAAAAAGTAAATAGAAAATTCACTCAAATTATAGGAAAAACAACAACAAGAACTATGCATCTTATGCGGCGGAATGGTAAAGAAACCTCCTGTGAAGTCGTAATTCTCCAGCACTATATCTTCTTCAAATTTAGTTGATCGTTGCTTTACTCCGAAGAAGATGGATTCCGTTCTGTGGATTTCGTTCCTCGAAAGAATTCGGAATTGGGCTGTCGTTCTTCGTCTTATGTTCCTGGCGCTGAAGATGGAGGGTTTTGTTCCAGATTTTGGGCGTCGCAAGGGTTCCCGGAAAGATTTTGTCACGTATAAATCCTAGCCTGCGCGAACCCTTTATCTCATTTAATTTCTCCTAAGCCATTATATATATATATATATAGCTATTTCTGTGTATAACTCGTTGGGGGAGGGGGGTGTTACCATCCGATGATGTTGGCACGGAGGCTAGATGTGGTGCTTGGCTTCGGAGGATGGATTTTGCTCCATTTGCACAGAAAATCTTCACGGCACTTATGTCTGAGATTGGGATTGAGTTGACAAATTAGGGTTCGCGAAGCATTTATACTATATTTACAAAGGTGTTTTTGTAAATCAACATCTGGTATCCTAGCTAAAAGTTATTCTATCATTGCTCACTTAATACCAAAATGTGGGTTCTGTTTTCCTGTTATCCAGGTGGTCCTCTACCAAATAGAGGATATGAATTTTTTTCACATACTTAACCCTTAATTATCCCTGTAATTGGATTGCACTAATCTAGCTACCAAACGAATCCTATGAGTATCGCAATGTAAAATCCGTCGCTTTTGTATATACAATATTTTAATTTTGGTAAATAAATCAAATGAAAATATAAATTTAAAAAAAAAAATACTTTCCATCTGGATCAGTCCCTTTGGGCATCAAACTAATTTATGAGATCCATGTCATACGATCCTCATACATGAAATGGTTTAACTTCGAGCCAACGATCATCAAAAGGGGCCCTGCGATTTTGGCCCCAATTAATTATTTGCACCGAATGTGAATTTAAACATAGAATTCTTAGAGAATCCAAACCATCCACCACCGCTAGGGTTATCAAACTAATGTTATTAAGTACAAAAATTACAAGAAATTTATGTTAGTCTATCTATGTTGTGCATAATAGGCAACTAGCCGGAGTGTGACTGGGGGTAAAAAACATATATGCCTGGAAAAAGCCAAATTTGGCCATAGGGAATAAAATGCTATGCAAAATCACATGTGATAAGTTGCTATTAACTATAGTTAAGCAGCGAATGCGGAAATTTTGCGCTTTTCCGCGCCCACATCCGCCAAGTTCGCATTCGCGCAGAATGTGGTAAGGATAAAAAATTGTGTTCCGCAAAATTATGCAGGCGGAATGCGGAAAGAAGATTTTTGCTTTGCAGGATCCACATCCGCCCGCATAAATTTATTTTTCATATATTTATTTTTACTTAAAATATAAAATATATGCGGGGGGATTCCGCGAGATTCCGTATCTGCCCGCCCACGATTTTTGTTTATTTATTTATTTTTATAGGCATATGTACTTACGTGAAATTGGCGGATTTCGCATCTTTCCTGCCCGCAAAATTACGTGGAATTCGCAGATTTTGCATCCGCCCACCCCCGAAATTCGTGAATTCTGCATCTGCCCGTGAAATCGGTGCGGGCGAATGCGAAACAATACCCTTCGCAGGCGGATACGGAACCAATATTTCGGTTCTGCATCCTTCGTAGGGAAATTGCAAAACGGGATGTTCTAGTTCCGCATCCTTCAAGGCCGGAATACGGAACGGGCTATTCCGGTTCTACCCGCTCCGCTGCCCAAGCCTACTATTAACTAAAAGCACATGGGGCCTTATTACCTATTTTGAAAACCTAAGGTAGATAGTATAATATTAATTAATAATTAAATAATTTTATTACTAATTCATATTTATTATTAAGTTGCTATTAACTAAAAGCACATGGGGCCTTATTGCCTATTTTGAAAACCCAAGGTAGATAGTATAATATTAATTAGTAATTGAATAATTTTATTACTAATTCATATTTATTATTTTTCTGCTTTGCAAACCTAAAAAAAAATCAGATATATTGAAAACACTTTCCCCAACATTAGTTTTATATAAATTTTAAATATTTATGACCAAAATACCATTTTTTGAAAATAGGCATATTACCTATTATTTGAAAATAGACACATTACCTTTATAAATAATATAAATAAATAAAATACCTTTAATTTATATTTAAATAAGAAAAAAATGAATTATATTGAAATAAAATAAAATAAACTTTAATGAAAAAAATAAACTTAAATTATAAATATAAAATAAAATAAGATAAAAAAAAAATAAAAATAAAACTGAAAATGAAAACAAATGGAAATAATTAAAATAAACAGAAATAAAAAAAATCTAAATCAAAATAGATTAAACAATAAAAAAAACTGAATAAAATAATATAAATTGAAAGAACAATAAAAAATAAAATTAATTGAATCTAAATTTAATAATTAAAAAAAATTAACTAAAAATATATTCGAATTTTGTTTTGTCACTTTATTTTATATTATTTAATTTTTATCGGATTTATTTTCACCTTGCTATAATGTTTTTTATTATTTATTGAGAATTTGACTTTTTCAGGCGTAATTTTTTTTAAAAAGGTGTAACGGCTTAAATTCAGTAAAAACTTTATAAATTAATAATGTGGGGACCATGGTAATCGGGAAAACAAATAATATTAAAACAATATTAATTTATAAAGAGATTAATGAAAATTTTTATCATAAACGACCACAATAGTTTATTGGTTGGGGCAGGCTCACTTCACTTCGTAAAAGTTAGATGCTTAAAAAAGAGTATTTAATATAAAAGAGTAACTCATATATTAAATATATATTTGGATATTTATTAATTTATATAGCAAACGGGACCTATGTATTATTTAATTGTTAGGATTATTTCCTCACATCTACACTCAAGATACTCAAGATAAAATCAGTAGCTTCTTGTATGCAATATAATTTCAAAAAAGGAAGTATAAAATCATAAATAAAAGTAAATGACATTGAATATAAAACTGTGGTTACCAAAATTTCGGATTTCATTTACATTCAGTTGAGCTTTCATAAAGTAGATTCGACTCACTGCACCCTTATTATCTTCACTAATAACAACAAGGTCCAAGTAGCAATTACAACTCCAACAAACTCCTCAATAAATCATCTAAAACACTAATGAAAATGCAACCGCTAAACCAAAGAGATAACCTATCTCTTGAATGATCTAGATGACAGAGACAACTAGAAGCCTTAATAGTCGAGAATAATGCAATCCAAGAGTAACACCAAGAAGAACTCAAGAGAAATGGCGAGATCTGAAGAAAGCTACGCAAAACTCAATCTGTCTCAAAGAGAGGGTTAGTGAGTTTTTATATCAATCAAATAGGTTTCCATCCATAGTCGCACAATCATCTTCAATTGCATGGTCCAGATTTATTCTCATTTAGTGAAAGGGGTCGATTAGGAACTTCAACTTTACATTCTCCACATTGACGTTGTCCAATCTTCAATCCTTTGTTCACTCATTCTAAACTCAACAATCCTCCTCTAAGTGCACCAAGCCTCCACCGCTCATGCTTTCTTCGCTCCACCTACTTCAAGGCCTTTAATTCATCCCTAGAAGTTTCACACAATGCTTAAACTTCGCTTGTGTGACCACCTTTGTACCACAGTCTGCAACATTGTTCTCTGTGGGAACTTTCTGCAGCAGCACCATCTTTTCTATTATCATATCTTTTATAAAGTGGAACATCATGTCCACATGCTTTGTTCTTTCGTGGAATACTGGATTCCTCTCAAGATAGATGGCAGATTGGTTATCAGATTAAATCTTAGCCACAAAACTTAAAATATCTTATTCCTTGAGCAACCCTTGAACGCATCTGCTAAGGCATTGTATTCTACTTATGTTGTTGATAGGAAACCACAGGTTGAAGCTAAGATTTCTAGCAGACATAGTTTCCACCAAGTAGAAAATCATAGCATGTGGTTGGCTTCAGCCCAATGGTTTGTGGTCCTTAGGCCTTGGTACCATGTCCCAAGTGTTGTTATTCATCAGTGAGGTCGCTTCCTCCTTCATGGCTTCTTGAAACTTCCCAGATTCCTTGTTTCTCATAGATGCTTCATAGCTTTTAGGTTTTGATGATCCAATTCGCTCACCTACGGTGAAAGTAAAATAAATTAGTTTTGCAAAATTTGCATATCTAGCAGGAGTTCTAATCTCACCCATGCCCCTGTTCAAAGCAATACTATACAAATTTAAGGGATCAAATTAATCACTCTCAGTTTGATCATCCACTAGAGGATTCTAAATTTCTTTCGATGATTCCTCAAAATTTTCATTGACTTTGTCTCACTTGAAGTGTATGCAACAATGTTAGTTAAACAAAGAAAATTTGATTCATTGAAGATCACATCTTTACTAACAATAATTTTCAAACCAGGGACACTCTTGTCCCACATTCTATATCTCTTTGTTCCTTCTTGATAACCAAGAAAGATACAATTAAGGAATCTGGGATCTAGCTTTCTAGATTTATTGTATGCATACGCTGCACAACCAAATACCAGACAACTTCAGGGTATTTAAAATATAGCACTGTTGATGGATTCCTATTGATGAACTAGGCAGTAGTGTATAAAGCATCACCCAAAAATTGCTTATTTAGACAAGAGGCCACAAGCAAGCATCTAAATTTATTTAAAAAGTTCTGTTCATTCTTTCTGCTACTCCATTTTGCTGTGGAGTATACCTAACAGTCTTGTGCATAGTCATCCCATGTCCAGTGCACAAGTTATCAAACAATGAGTTACAGAATTCTAACCCATTATCAGTCCTAAGAATCATCACATTCTTTTATGTTTGATTCTTAACTCTTTAAACGTAATAAAGGTTTGATTCTTAGTTTGCAGTAAGAATACCCAAATCTTTCTACTAAAGTCATTAACCAGACAAGGAAGTACTTATTCCACCATGTAAAGGAATAGCTTCTTGCCCCCACAAGTAAGCATGCAAGTAATCAAGCACATTCTTAGACAAGTGCATACTCTTGGAAAACTGCAGTATATGACATTTACCTAGCACACAACATTCATAAAAGTCAAATTCAGAAATCAGATCTTTTCCTAGACACTCTTGGGGATGTAAAACTGATAAACCCTTTTGTCTCATGTGCCCTAAATGTAAATGCCACAGTTTAGTGTTTTCTGAAGAAGAAGTCACAAGAGCAAATTTTTTCGCAGGTTACTGATGTTTCCCTTCTAAAAAATATAATATGATTTTTTTTCTCTTTGCAGTTAGTCCAACCTTCTTATTCTTGAAAACATTAAGTAAATCATTTTTAGCATAGAAAGTGTATCCCATTTCCTCTAAGGCACCTAAAGAAAGCAAGTTTTGCTTTTAAATCTAGAATATACCTAACATCAGTTAGGCATACATTCCTACCATCAGACATTGTTAGATCTATCATGCCCGTGCCATTAACAGAACATTTATTGTGATTTCCCATGTACACTACTCCTGACTTTGACTCATTTAAGTTTGTAAAACAGTGCTTGTATGGAGTCATGTGAAATGTGCTCCCTAAATTTCAAATCCATTCAGAGCAAGTAGGATCTTTAGGAACAGTAAGGACTATAGCAAGATAACCAGAAAAAGATAGCACATCACCACTATTATCATGATTTTATGAGGCAACCACATTTGACTCTTGTTTTTAAGATTAATTTTTAAGCCAACTATAACTGTTCCTTCTAAAATGTTCTGCCTTTTGACAGAAATGACACCTTATAGTTTCCTTTTCCTTTCCTCAGTTGTTCCTATTATTGTTTTCTTTCTTCTTATTTTTAGGATTCTATTCTTTGTCTTTACTTCTAGATGACTCTACCTCATTGTTCACAAACAAAGCACTTGAGTTCTTCCTATTATTCCATAACTCTAGTTCTCTAGCTTTAAGACTTGACATGACAATTTTAAACTTAGGAACCATCCTAGAATATTGTAATGCATTTTTAACCAGTGAATAATCACCTGTTAAGGAGTTTAGTAAAATTATAGCTTAACTATCCTCATCTAGTTCATGATCCCCTTAAGAATTTGATGAAGTTAAAAACTCATCTAAATTTTCATCAACAAATTTTGAAGAATTTCACAAATATCAAGTTGGAAGCAGACTTAGAAGCATACAAACTATTAAGTTGATTCCATACACTTAAAGCATCTTCATTTCCATCTACTTTTCTTAAAATCGAGTTAGACAATTTAAAATTATCAAATTGTAGGCATCCTCATTAATCTCATTTACTCTTTTCTTAGCTTCTTTGACCAACTATTGAAATCACTCTTTCCATCAAACATGTTGATTTCAATCCTAATTCCCATATTTAAGCAGGTAAAGATGACACTACTAAACTCCTCAACAATTTTCAAATTTAACGAAATCACAAACATCAAGTAATAGAGCACTTTTATTACAATGGACAAAGAAAAGTACAAGTAGATGAATATAAGCAACTCAGATGATCATATTGTAATTTAATCTCCAAAAAAATAGTGAGCAGTAAATATAGTCAATCAAATAACAGCATGCAAAAGCAACAAGCCTCAAATGTATCACACAACAGCAACAAGCTGCACACATTTGAAAAACTACAACTTTTCAACTAGCAAATCTCAATCCTAATGACAATTCTATTATAATGCAGAGGATAAATCAACAAATCTATATATCAAGATTCAAAAGAGTTTGAGAATTACTCATCAAACTCTAACAAAATTAGGGTTTTACAGTTTTTCACCAGATTTCTTCTGTTTCATCACTCATTGATTGTAGATCTGCCTGAATCTCTTCAAACCTTGGGACTCTGATACCACTGTTAGGATTATTTCCTCACATCTACACTGAAGATAAAATTAGTAGATTCTAATATGCAATATAATTTCAAAAAAAGAAGTATAAAATTAGAACTAAAAGTAAATAACATTGGATATAAAACTTGTGGTTCATCAAAATCTCATATTTCAGTTACATCCACGTTGAGCTCTGGTGAAGCGGATTCGGCTCGCTACACGCTTATTATCTTCACATAAAACAACAAGGTCCAAATAGCAATTACAACTCCAACAAACTCCTCAATAAATTATCTAAAACAATAATGGAAATGCAATCGTTAAATCAAATAGATAACCTATCTCTTGAATGATCTAGATGACAAAAATAACTACAAACCTTAATGGTCAAGAATAATGCAATATAAGAGTAACACCGAGAATAACTCAAGAGAAATGGTGGGATCTGAAGAAAGTTACGCTAAGCTCAATCTGTCTCCAAGAGAGGGTTAGTGAGCTTTTATACGAGTCAAATAGGTTTTCATCCATAGTCGCACAATAATCTTCAATTGCATGGTCAAGATTGATTCTCCATTAGTGAAAGGGGTAGAATAGTAAATTCAATTTACATTAATAAAATACTACTTTAATATTTTAGAGTATTACTAATTTTAGGGGTGTCTAACGGGTAGCGGTACGGGCAAAAATATGTTGCTGTTATCGTCACCAGTGCAGTGGACAATGGCTGTGATGGATTCAAGTCCTCCACCAATTAGGTTAAAGGTGGAGGTTGCGGGTACCACCATTAATTCATTCACTTAAAAACATTAAAATATAAATACTTACGTTATCATATAGCATCCTTTCATATTTTCTCTGCACATTTACTTGCTGGAAAAAAGAAAATCATAGATGATGCAAGCAGAGTCAGTAAATGTACCAGAACAAGGCGAGGAAAAAGAATATCACAAAAATGATAAGGTTGAGCAATATGTGGCTGAAGAACGATTCCAAAATAAAGAAGGAAAAAACGGAATGAAGACTTATGCTATAGCGCTGAAATTTTGCCTGCGGGGATCACTATTGGGGAGGCCGGAGGGTGCAGTACGTCTTATGTGTTTGTGACTGCTGGAGGGCTGTCGAGTACTGATGAACCGATTGAAACAATGTAAACTCTGCTGATGGCGATGGGACGGTAGAGGATATGGGTCGGCGTGGCGGGTTGATAATAGAGACGGGAAATGAAGTAAACAGAGAATAAGGTTAGCCCGTGAAACGGTGACTGAGGGACATTTGGGAGGGGGAACTTCAAACAATTTGGAGGTTAATGGGATATTGATGGACTGTGATAGTGCTGCAACAATTGAGGTTTCGATTACTGTAGGCGGGCCGGAACATGGAAAGGAGGTGATGAGGAGCTTTAGCGATGTTGCTGGAGGGGACAGGAGGGGAGCATCCTTGGAGACTGCAGGGGAATTCAAGGAACAAGGGTGTGAGGAAGTGGGACTTTTAGTCAATGAAATGGGGGTCTGTGAGATGGATGGTGAACATCAACGGCGTGATGATGATTAGGAATTTCAGGGCAGGAAGCGTAGAGGATCAAAGGAGGGTTTGGCCCCTGTATCAGGAATTTTCTTGCCAATGTCAACCCACATTAGAAGGTTGTGAGAGGAGTCTGATTCATTCTATGTTACTAATTTCCCTCCGTCTATCTCACCTTATGCACTATGTTGTGCATTCATGGCATATGGATTAGTGCGGGACGTTTTTATTCCCAAAAATTAGGAGAACTCATCTCGCCGTTTTAGCTTTGTGAGGTTTGCTCCCGTTCCAGATGTGGCAGCACTGGAGAATCGATTGAATGACATTTGGATTGTCTCGTACAAAGTTGTGGTACAAAGAGAACACCAAAAAGTTCCTAATCACGTTCCACACGGGCCGATGGTTGCTAACAAATCTATTGATCCAGGGCAATCTGTGAAGGTAAAAAAAGATGGTGGGTTGACTGATAAATTGAATCCAAAAATAATGAAATTCAAGGTTGATCCTCTGGAGTCAACATGGTTGGAAAACTTGTTCTTGGCTGCCCTATAAATGGTATTGAGGTAAATGATATAGCAAACCAATTGGCGAAGTATTGTTTGGAGGAGGGTAAAGTCATAAGTGTAGAAGAGGGCGAGGTCATGATTGCTTATCCTTCTGATGCACTTAAATACAGATTGGAAAAGGAAGTGGACTTGGCAGGTAAGCTCGGTTTGATAGGAGTGCGACCGTGGAGGATGTTTAAATCGGATGGCTCACGAGAAGTTTGGTTGCAAGTCCAAGTTGCACCTTTCCATTATTGGTACTCATATTTTTTAAGAGTTGGCGGATAACTTTGGCACCTTTATTCGATTAGATCACAACAGGGAAGAGCGAAATATGATGCAACGTGCTTGTATAGATGAATGTGTGAAAATTGAATTGAAGAACGAATGGTTCTCCGTCTCCGTGGTAGAGGAAAGCATCCGTGGAAGGGGTTGGGAAGCTGTCTCACGAATTGGCAATAAGATTCAAGTGAAGCAAGCCATTTTATTGAATAAGCTGGATGAATTCCCACTGCTCAAGAGTGAAACTGCAAATTTGTTGCCACATGTGGTTGAAGAAATAGGGGTCGGCCGAATGGTGGATTTGGAAGTTGAGGTTGTTTGGGGTATTGATATCGTAATGGAATCAGAGATCATTCATGAGTCATCAGGTACAATGTTTCAGCAGGAAATTGTTGAGGAGCATGTGATCACAGATTCGTTCAAAGGCAAAGCAATTTCTACGGTACTGGAGACTACTTTGTCAAGTGAGAAGCCAGTATTACAAGTGCAGACAGTAGTGGATGAGGCGACTAAGAAACCAGATCCTTTTGGCCTTAATCCATTCATTTATAAATCTATAAAGATCCCGAGAAAAAATAAGGCAATTGGGCTTAAACGACAAGAATCAAGATCTCATCCGTATATGGGACAATGGATTGTGCCTGAAATTTTACACATTGATATGGAATGAAATACTCAAGAACTGTTGGCTGATGATTGTATTAACCTGAGCCCTTTTACATATGCAGAAATGATCCGAAAGGTGGCTGGTTTTAGCAGTATTATTAATGATCGGGAGGTGAGGAGGATTGATGAAGGGGGTGGAGTGCAAGAAGATACTACAAGAAAGACAACAGTGGAGGCCGAGGCTGCCTTTATTTGGGGCCTTGGGAAAAAATTAGGGATTTCTAGTGAGCAAACTGACTCGATGATGGAGGCGCGGTTAATTTCAATGGAAACTAGAGATGTAGCAATGGATCTGATTAATTCACGGAGTAATGGGGCTACCACAGTTCCTTTATGAGGATTCTCTTTATAAATGTACGGGGACTGGGAGTACAAGGACGAACAGGTGAGATCAAGAAAATTGTTCGTTCTCATTCAGTTGATTTGTTATGTCTTCAGGAAACCAAACTTGTCACAGTGGACTGATTCTTGATTAATAAGTTGTGGAATATCTCAGAATGTTCATGGGTATACATTCCAGCTCAGGGGATGTGTGGGGATCTACTAGTTGTATGGTCGGATAATGTCTTTGAAGCTAAGACTATTACGGCACTCCCAAATATGCTAATTGTTGAAGGTACGTGGATGCAAACTCAAGATAAACTTATGTTCATTAATGTTTATGCACCTGTGGAGCAGAACCAAAGAAAATTTTATGGCAACATATTACAAGAGTTCTAGGAGTTGCAGGGGATATTGCCAAATGTATTATGGGCGAATTCAACACGGTTCGCTTTCCAAATGAACGAATGAATTTTAGCGGATCTCCAACGACTCACATGCATGATTTCAATGACTTTATTATGGAGAATGAGCTTTTTGATCCACCATTACAGTGTTTCAAGTACACCTGGTTGAATGGGCGAGGAACTATTGTAAGCCGAATTGATCGAGTGCTATTTTCTATGGAATGGGATGTGCTATGGCCAAACAAAATTGAGACGGCGATGGATAGACAAATTGCAGACCATCGGCCTATATTATTGCACAAGGACGCAGGCAGCTGGGGTCCAAAAACTTTCTCTACTATGGAATGTTGGGACTCGCATTCTGATTTTATCCCATTCATAAATCGCACATGGAGATCAACTCCTCTTCAAGGTACCAAGGCCGAAATACTACACTGTGCCATCAAACATTTAAGGCAGCATTTAAAGACATGGAACAGAGAGGTGTTTGGTCTGGTGGATTATCAAATATCTTCGTAGAATGAGCAACTAAGATGGTATGACTCAGAAGGAGAAATTAGAGCCCTTACGGAAGAGGAGGTATTTGCAAGAAAATCAGTTTTGGTAAACAAAACAACAGCTATGCGCCGCAAAACGTCCTTATTGCACCAACACGATCTTAATGGGCCCGCGAGGGAGATGGAAACTCACGATATTTCCATGCATGTGTTCGAAAAAGGCGACAACAAAATAATATACATGGGATGGTATTAGATGGAGTCTGGACAGAAAACATTCAGGAGGTAAAAAATGAAGTTTTGCAATTTTTCTCAAGCCACTTTGTGAAACTGAAATCAGCCGTACACGTATAACTCTTAACTGTGAGAGGCGGATAAATGATGAGGATAATAGAATATTAATTGCTGAATTTTCTGAGGATAAAATCTATGCTACACTTTGGTCGTGCTCCGGTAGGAAGAGTTCGGGACCAGACAGGATTAACTTCCACTTCTTGCAATCTCATTGGGATACGGTGAAATATGAATATATTGCGTTCTTGCGTGAGTTCTATTATTCTGGCTGACTTTATAGAGGTTTGAATTCCTCTTTTATTGTCTTGGCAGCAAAAATATCTTCTCCCACAGTTTTAAGTCAATATCGTCCTATTTCTCTGGTGAGTAGTGCTTATAAACTTTTATCAAAATTGCTAGCTAACCGGTTGCGCCGTGTGATTGATAAAATAATCTCTCCTCAACAATTGGCTTTTATCAAGGATTGCCAGATACAGGATGGAATATTGGTTGCTAGTGAGCTTATTCATCATGTTAAACAGACCAAGAAGGCGGCAATGTTTTTAAAAGTTGATTTCGCTAAAGCTTTTGATTCAGTGAATTGGAATTTTCTTATTTCTATGATGAGGAAATTGGGATTTTGTGCGCAATGGATAGGATGGATTAAAGCTTGCATAACTTATGCCTCAGGGTTGGTTTTATTAAATGGAGCATCAACTGGTATCTTTAATTTTGAGAAGTGGTTGCGGCAAGGTGACCCACTTTCTCTTTTCTTATTTGTAATTGTCACGGAAGGTTTGAACATGTTGTTGAAAGCAGCCGTAGAGAGGGGTTGTTTGTGGGGGATTTCATGTGGTGACAATATTTACACACACTCTCTGTATACTGATGATACTTTATTCTTTGGTGAAGGGGATCTGGAAAATGTCTCAGTTATGAAAGGGATCCTTCGTATCTTTGAGTTGGTGTCGAGACTTTCTATAAATTTTCAAAAGAGTAGTCTTATGGGGCTTAATATTTCGAAGGAGTTAGAAAATAAGTTTGCAAGGATGCTTCATTGTTCGGTTATATCTCTGCCGTTTGATTACTTGGGTATCCAGGTTGGAGGTAATCCAGGATGTAGAACTACATGGCAACCACTTACTCTTGCCATGAAGTATAAAACTCTCACTTGGGAAAATCGTTTCTTGAACTTCGGAGGTAAGGTAACACTTATAAAAAGTGTTTTATGTAGTATGCCGGTTTATCTATTTTCTTTGTACTTGGCCCCAAAATCAATTATTCAGAAGATGACTAGCATTTGCAGAAAATTCTTGTGGAAGTCCAATTACGAGTCTAGTGGAGGGGGCTCAATATCTTGGGTAAGTTGGGATGTCATGTGCATGACAAAAACATTGGGTGGCCTTGGTTTTCTAGATTTTCATTCGTTTAATTTGGCATTGTTAGCTAAATGGGGGTGAAGGATGAAGATGGAGGAAAAGGGCATATGGCGAGATGTACTTCGAGCTAAATATTTTGGTACTCGTCTTTTGGGGTGTGATTGGTCTTCATTGCCGGTCAATCAAAAATCTTCTCGTTGGTGGAGGGATTTGAGAAATATAATCATCAAGGATGGTTGGTTCGTGAATTGCCTACAACGCATTATGGGTAATGGCCGTGATACTCGCTTTTGGAAAGACGTTTGGTGTGGTAATGGGACCTAGGCCAATCAATTGCCAATTCTTCATAGGATGGCGGCTGACAAGGGAGTGTTAGTGGCGAGCAAATGGAGTATGATAGACATGAATTGGAACTTGAATTGGAAATGGCACCGGCCACTTAATCGGACACAGATGACTTCCCTTGCTGTGTTGGTTGAACAATTGATTGGATGCGAACCATCTGAAGTATCGAATAGATGGCAGTGGTCAGGTAATGCAACAGGAGATTATAGTGCAAAAGGTGGGTACCGAGCCATTAGAGGGGATAATATGAAAGTGACTCCTCCGCCGGAACTAGATAAAATATGGTGGGCACTCACCGTTTCGAGTCATGGCTTTTGGTTGGCGTGTTCTTCAGTCTCGTATCGCAATGATGGACAACCTTATGCATAGAGGTATGTCATTCTCGTTTGATACTCAGTTATGTTCATTTTGTAAGGATAAAAAGGAGGATGTATCTCATATGTTCTTGACATGCCCACTCACTTATGCACTCTGATCGGCAATTTATTTTTGGTTCAGTTTTGTGTATATTGGATACTACTCCCGGCTGGCCCAATATCAAGCTCATGTTGGTATAGTGACAGTTCGGGGTAAGAATTTATGGAAATCAGTTTGGCATGAGACTATATAGAATATATGGAATGTTAGAAATGATATGAGATTTAGAAATGGGACATGTGATTTGGATAAGATTTTGGAGAGAATTCAAGTGAATTTACGGTATTGGCACACGGCTTTGGAGAAGCCCCCAGTTGAAGTGACAATAAATGACTGGTTGCGACATCCGCGACTATGTGTTAGCTCTTTTTTTCCTCCTTGATATTGTACTCAGGTGGGAGCTTGGACCCTGTAAAGGGCCCATTGTTCGCCATAGTGTGTAGAGTGTGAAATTTTGCTTAATTTAATTTTTATTACTTATAAAATAAATGATAAAGTTGCTTCGACCACATGCGCAATCCTTCAGAAATATAATAGGAAATAATTAGGATTCCATTAATGGGTTGGGTTGTTTCATAACAAAGTGGTCTTGAGATGTGGTTATTAATATTTTTATTTTTATATTTTTCTCGTGCCTTTGCTATCTCTTCTGTGGTCCATCAACGCTCCTCTATAGATAATCAGAACGATTCTTTCCTTTTCTTGACCATATTCAATTCCGGCAATTGCATTCCATGACAGAAACCATCTTCTCTTCATCCTGTTATTTGTCGATGCAGCATACTATATTTGACAACGTGTATAATATGAATTCTCATGAGAAAGTTGTTTTTTCATTCATAACTCAATGTGCGTACATATAGGAAAAAACACAGTTGGAACACAATTAATGTTCCAACTATCTAACAACATGTGGGGAGAATTATTCAAACATAATTAATATATGCAGCCTATATTACTATTACAATTCCATGCGGATGTTTGGTTATAGTCAATATATGCTGCTATGTCACTATCAACACTCCCCCTCAAGTTGTGCAGTAGGATCTCCAATCCCAACTTGCACAATGTATCCTGAAATACTTTGACCCATACAACTTTGGTTAATATATCAGCCAATTGATCTTCGGAGCGAACAAATGATAGACTCAAGATTCCTTCTTCTAATTTTTCTTTAATGAAATGACGATCCACCTCAATGTGTTTGGTATGGTCATGTTGTACTGGGTTACTTGAGATACTTATGGCTGCCTTGCTATCACACCATAGAGGAATGGTACCTTTGGTGAACATACCAAGTTCAGTCATAAGTTTTCTTAACCACAATACTTCCGTCAACCCTCGAGCGACTCCTCTGAACTCAGCTTCTGTACTAGATAAAGCCACTACCTTTTGTTTATTGCTTCGCCAGGTCACTAAATTTCCCCCAACCAGCATAAAATATCCTGCCGTTGATCTTCAATCTACTGGATTTCCTGCCCAGTCAATATCAGTATACCCACAAATATCCAGGTGTCCATTTTTTTTTAACAAAATTCCATGTCCTGCAGTCCCTTTTAAGTATCGTATCACCCTAAGTGCAGCTTCCATATGATCTATCTGGGGCTTATGCATGAACTGGCTAATAACCCCCACTACATAAGCTATATCCGGCCTTGTGTGTGCCAAATAGATCAACTTTCCAACTAGTCGATGATATTGTTCTTTGTTGGTCAACCGTGCATCTTCATTAATCTTTAGCTTTTGATTCATCATCATTGAGTATCTACTGGTTTACAGTCTATCATTCCTCTCTCGGCTAGAATATCAAGAACATATTTTTCTGGGATATGAATATACCTTGTCTGGATCGAAGTACTTCTATCCCAAGAAAATATTTGAGATGTCCCAAGTCTAGTAAAAACAATTTCGAGGAAATTTCAGTCCATGGTGGTATATAGACGCCGAGATGGTGGATGGTAGCATCAATAACCTTTCTGATTGACCCCATACCCAACAAAGACACATATAAGGGCACAAGGATCGAGCTTTGTTTGATCGGACCTCGGAATATGCACAAACACGGTTGAGCCAAACACTCTGGGAGGTAATGTAACAGGACAAAAGGTCTGGAGGTGTTTTAGGGTGTGTAATGGTGTTTCAAACTTTAGTATTCGTGTAGGTAAACGGTTAAGTAGATATATGGCGGTGGCCACTGCTTCAGGCCAAAGAAACTGTGGGGTGTGTGAGGCTAACATTAGAGCATGAGTGACCTCGAGAATAACCCTATTTTTTATTTCGGTGACTCCATTTTGTTGAGAACTATTCGGACAGGTGGTTTGGTGAATTAGGCCATTTGTTTTTAAAAATAATAATTCATATTGTCGTTCACAAATTCCCCCCGTTATCAGATCGAAGGATCTGATTTTTTTTTTCTGGAATTGGGTATAAATCATGAGATAAAACTCATGAAAAAGGCGGGACATCAGATTTTTGTTTCAGAAAGTAGACCTAGGTCATTCAAGAAAAATTATCGATGAATAGTAGAAAATAGCGAAAAACACTATGACTCGTATCAGGTGCCGGACCCCAAACACCAGAATGAATAATATTAAAGGCACTGGGAGCTCGTGTATCAGTGGATGAAAAAGAGTGCCTGTGGCTTTTTGCCAAAATACATGTTTCACACGAGAGAGTACGAGTTGTTCGACATAAATCAGGAAACATAATTTTAAGATA
>JAOWBN010186018.1:0-16338 GCA_028565015.1 Pinguicula moranensis | reverse complement strand
GACGCTGCCACTGTTCAGTTGCATATTTTTTTGAGAAGTGATCTTTGATTTCTTGTTTGACTTCATTAACTTCTTCATTCCACTTTCCATTCATGTTGATGCCAGTGATTTTGTTTTTGCTTCTGTTTCTCGTGACTTTGTGATGAAAATAGCTTGTGTTTTCATCACCTTCACAAATTCAGCGGGCTCTTGCTTTTTGCATCAATAATGTCTCTTTGTTCAATTCCGCCCTTTGCTTCTGCATCCATGTTATTCTTCTTTGCTCCTTCATAACTTCTGTTGGGTTATCTAGTTCATATTGTGCATCTAATAGCCTGAGCTCCTATTATAATTTTTCTAGTGTTGTATCCACTGAACCAAAAATAGTTGAGTTCCATTCCTTGAGTTTGATCTTCAATTGCTTCAGCTTTTCATACCACACATAGCCTTTATGTCCTTCTATTCTTATTTTCTGCCATTCCTTCTGTACAAATTCTTGAAGCCTTCTACATTGTTCCATGCATTAAGGGTCCTAAATATCTTTGGACCACAATATACTGGGCTGTTCTTTAGAAGACGAGGTCTATGATCAGAGTTGATTCTGTCCAGTCCCAATTGTGCTAAATCTGTCCACTTATTCATCCATTCTTTTGACAATAGGAACCGATCCAGCCTGCTGCAGCAATCTCCTCCCCTTGATATGCAAGTATACTTAACTTTCTGCATTGGTAGATCTACCAATCTTTTCTCTTGAATGAAGTGTGTAAAATCTCTCATTTCTGGCCACATAGGTGCTGCTTTACTTCTCCTCTCTTCCGGGCTCTTTATTGGGTTGAAATCCCCTACCACACACCATCTTTTTTGAGGATTTTCTTGTATTTTCCTGCTGATTTCTTTCCATATAGTTCTCTTCCTTTTAAAGGGTCCATTGGAGTATATATTCATCACTGTTATTTGTACCTTATCTGTGCCCCAAAGTCCTTCCACTCCCAAAATGCCCTCTGCTTCCCAAGAGGCCAGAAGCTGGAAAACCTCACTCTGCCAAATCACAAGCATTCCCCCTGCACTGCCTATTGCATTGCTTGGGTGATAGTTAAAATTTGCGTTAGGCCAGAATCTTGCACATTCCCATCTATTCAAAGAGGCTAATTTTATCTCCTGTACACAAACCATTTCTGCCTTTTGAGAGATTATCAACTGCCTCAGTTCTATTTTTTTCCTCGGTGTACCTAACCCTCGAATATTGTAAGAGACAATACGCATTAAACCGTGGACGTACCCGGACCACAGTTCCTGTTTTTGTATGAGTCATAATTCCTGCTATCTCTGTTTTGCATCTCATTCAATCTTATCACCAATTCCTCTTTTGAAGATCTTGGGGTCACCCCCAGTTCAGTTGCAAGATCCATGATTGCTGTTGTTTCTGGAGAAGCATCTGAACTTGACATGATGATTGCTAAATGTTCCAGAGGCTTTTCCTAATTTTTCTGAATCTCCAAGGTATGTCTTTGAAGTTTCAGAGTTGCATCCAACGCCTGAGCTTTCCTTATCTTCTTCTTTTTCTTCTTACTCTCTGTAAGTCTTTCAATAATCTCTATCAGTGAGAAGGGATCTGAGTTTTGAGTAATTGTAATTTCCTGAGCATCTCTTGTCTCAAATTCAGATTCTGTGTTTGTAGTTCCTAGCATCATTGCTTCCAAATTGACTGGAGTAATTGCATTACTCTGTAGCCTTTTATCTGCACCACTAATATCATGTATTGGACTCATCCATCTAATTAAGTCGTCCAAGTCTTTCCCTTGTGCCGGGTCCAAGCCCAATTTTTTGGGTGGGCTTACATCGCTTTGATTGCTTCCTTCACATGACCCATAATTATTCCTTTCCCGGATATCTTCTGGATCTTTCTTATCAGCGTTGACCTCTACATTTATCTCCACATGTGCTTGGCCATTCTAATGATTCTTTTCTCGACAAAGCCTATTTGTCTTGGCTTCCATTTCTAAACATATCCCTTCCTTCTCAATGCTATCTCTACCAAAAATATTCTCCGTACAGTTCTTTCCGGTAGATTTAATTTTCTCATTCTGCGTGCCAATCACCACTTCTCCGCCTAAATCTGGCTCTACAGCGAGTTTCGCCATTGTCTCCTCCCTTGTTCCTTTGTCTTCGCTGCCGACGATCTCCACTCTTTCCCTTTCCTTACTCAAATCCGTCTTCCTTCCCGGCTTTTCTTCTCTACGCTTTACCATTTCCCATTTTTTCCTATTTAATGCTGGCCATGCTTCAATCGAGTTTGGATTTTGATCATAATTGCTCATAATTAGAATATTCCAGACTGCATCATTATCCTTGATTTCTTCCTTCACATAAATGCAGAAATTTTCCTCCTTTGTAACTATCTCCAGTTTCTGATCTACCGGTTGATTCTGAGCTATCATTATCTTGATTCTGCCGTATTGCATCTCAGTGCGCAGCAATGTTTTATCATCAATATTCATGAATTCTCCCAGTTGATTTTCCACCATACTGAAGAACGCCGAGTACCAGCAATGTAAAGGCACTCCCCTCACTCTTAACCATGCTGGGCGTGCCAATTTCCCATTCACCAATTTCCATGGTCGCAAGGAGTGTATACCCAGCAACTGTGCTATTTTGGTATCACTAAACAGTTTGTTTTGATCTTCACTGTTGTTCAGATTTATCAAAACCTCCCTTCCTTCCAATCTTACTGCATGACTTTCAGCATATCCTGCTGCATTCAGTTTGGAGTTCAGAGTGGATAAATCAAAAATTGGCGCTGGAGTGCCAATTAGACAGTTAGTCAGCCAATTTGCTGCTGCCGGGTCTGGTTGAAACTGAACTGACAGTGTTGCCTTTTTATGAGGCTCTGCTACCTCATACACCTTATCTGTTATTTTGCTTTTCCCATTGTGTGACTGTTGCTTTTGTTGTGTATTTAGTGTCCATGGCTTTCTCGCTTCGCTCACCACCAAACGGAAAGAGCCCACCATATTCCATTTAGCCGTGCAAGAGTGTTTCCTGTAACAGATTTCTTTGTGAAATGTACAAAACCAAAACGGCTACCCGGCATCAATTGCTGTTGCAGTGGCACATGTACATCAGATACTACTCCGAATACCGAGAAGACATTCCACATTTCGTCTCTTGTCCATGACGGGGGGAAGTTCGTGAAATAGTACAATGTGGAAGATGCACGTAAGTTCTCAATAAACTTGGATATCTTCCTCTCTCCGGCCCCATTTCTCGTGTTTTTCCGTTCTAACACCTCAGTCCATTCTTGTTCTCCCCCCTTGTTCTCAGTCACTTCCTCACTGTTTGGTTTTTGTTCCAGACTTGCTTCCTGACTGGCGCTGGAAGAAGATTCAGCCATTGAAATCAACCTTTCTTCTGTTTCCAAAGTTAACCCTACCGGTGAGTGCACCCGCCCCGTATAAAAAAGGTGTAACTATGTGGATGCTCAGATCGGACGTCGGAGATTCTGAGCTGCCGGATTTGAGTTTCTACCGCGACTTTCTACAGTGATTTTTTTGCTTGCTACAGTAGAGAGCATTTGAATGGCTACAGTAATGATTTGAATAAGCAATGTACTTTTGTTTCAAATAAAAAAAAACAGTGTACTTTTGTTCACAATAACATGCCTACTTGAGCAGAATAATGAGAGTAAAACAAAGATTTTGTTTAGGTAAAGTAACACAACCTGAAACAAAACTCCCAGAGCTTGTTGGGTAACATTTTTAAAACAAAAAGTAGTAGCATTTTCTTGCTTCCGATAACAAATTAGAAGTAGTAAGATGGTCTAGAAAAAGAACCAGTAGGAAGATGCCATGTTCTTTCATGTTAAAGAAGATGTTGAAGAGAAGCAAATAGAATAAACTGTTATATTTTTTTTCATAGCATAATAGAATACAAAAAGATAAACCTCACTCTCACTGTCAACTGTGCATTGCAGCAAATCAAAATCAACTACACCAGTGCTGCCACTACCCCTACATTCCAAACCCAGGAAAAGAGAACCCTCCGCTTTCATAAAACAACTCCGCCAAAACTCCGTCTCCTTCCACTTTTCAAATTTCCCCCCTCATGGCAAAAACCGAAAATGTGGAAAGTTTTTTCTAGTTATGGATTAGTCTGTTATATCCATCTTCCTGTGATCTTCGCCCCTAATCAACACAAATTTGGCTTTGTATGCTTCACAAAATCCTCCCCTATTCCTGACCTCCTAAGCAGACTAAAAAGAATCTGGGTAGGTTCTTTTCAACTCAAAGTCAGTACCACCCGAACAAGTAAGGAGATCTTAGCCCTGAACAAAAAACCAGCAAACTCATCTGACACACTCACCCAAGTTGAACCCCATCATCTTCCAATCACTGAGATTGAAGTGGCAAAGACAATTAAGTTTGCACAAGATCCGAGGGAAGCAGAGTGGCTTAATAGATGTCTCATCAAAATCCCGGGCTCCATTTTGGATCTTGAGACTCTTAATCTGATTCTAAAAAAACTGGGTATAGGTGTTTCTCTACTGCCCGTCTGGAAGGGGGTGAGGTCCTAGTTGAACTAGCCTCAATTGATGACCTCTCTAAGTTAACTGTTGATACTGTCACAACGACAACACTTTGTCATCACTCCTTATGCCCTTAGAGGCTGGTTAATGGCAAACTAGCCAGACCTACATGGATTCAGGTCAGAGGCATTACCTTATATTGCTGGTATGTCAAGTTCCTTGAAGAAATTGGTTCCGCTTTGGGCTCATTGTTGATGGTGGATGTCAATACTAAACTACACAGAGATACGCAGTTTGCTAGATTACAAGTTTTGACGACTGAGCATAACACAATTCAGAAATCTTGTGAAATAGATACTGGGGAAGCGAAATTCTATATCAACCTTCAAGAAGAATCTATTGAAAACATCGGTCATCAGAGAAGGACATTCTCGGATGCGCTATCGGAAACAGAGTGGCCACAGCTATCTGCAGTCCAAACTGAGCCTGTATCCGCTTTGGATACTACAGATCCCTCCTCTGATAAAAGAAAAATTGAACAGATGCTCCCTGCTAAGAAAAATGGACTCACTCTAAAGAAGATGTTTCCGATAATGTTGATCGATGCCAGATGCAGGGGGAACGGATACCCCTAACAAGTCAATATCGGATCCCTTAACAGGCGGCGAGAAGGATCCACTGTCAGATTTTGTCGGCTTGACTGACACTCTATCTCCATCTAATAAGCCTAATTCTACCTCTCAGCTTCCTTCCCTTCTGCTAGATTCAGTCAATCTCGCCAAAACAAGGGAACACCCAGATAAATCCGGTCATAGTAATTAGCAAATACCTGAAGCGCAAATCCAGCATGGAAGTTTCTCCACACTTCTGACACATTAATGTGGGTCTCAGGCCCAAAACCTCATTCTCTTTATTTAAAAATCCGATTCCAATTTCTCCTATGCCCCATCTAAATCAAGAGTCCCTGACTAATCACCAAACAGTCACAACAGAAATTTCTGTCCACTTAACCGCAACTTCTCCCAGTCTAAACACAGAGCCCTCCTCCCAAAATTTGCATGATTCGGACTAATTATGCCTCTCCTTTTCCTATCTCCCAATTCATTCGCTACTTACAAAAACAATGACCCCTACATCACCCACAATCCGGTACTAAATTCTGCAGAGAAATTAAAGGAGCACACCCGGATTATACAAAGTAATTCGGTGATCCTTGATAACAACACAATTGATTCAAATACCTAAAAGGAAGCAAAGAAGGTTTTGGATCTCGCTATGAACTTGGGGATATCCTTAAACTCACCCTTGGAGGTACTAACTCAAAGGATAATCCGAATGTTCACATCTGATCATTCTACCTCTCTTTGATCCTTCTTGCAATTTTACATCCACTTAATGCATATTATCTCATTTAACATCCGTGGGATCCGGATGCAAAGAAAAAAAGTTGCCCTCAGAAATCTTGTAAATTCACAGAGAGTTGATATGTTATTAGTTCAGGAAACAAAACTGGAGTCCATTGATCGCTGGATGTGTAGACAGATTTGGCCAAACGATGATTTTGACTGGAGATACTATGCAGCTGTGGGAAGCTTGGGAGGCCTTCTTTCTATTTGGTGCAATGATGCTTTCCCAATAGTTGACTCCTGGATGGACGATGATCTTCTAGGGGTAAGGGGAATTTGGACAACAGACATGACTCCTGTCATTATCCTGAATGTCTATTCCTCCTGCCTTCTTATGCGCAAAAGAATTCTATGGGATAAAATAAAACAGTTAGTGATTGGGGAGCCATTTAGCTGCTGGTGTCTGGCGGGTGATTTTAATGCTATCAGATCGCCATCTGAAAAAAGAAGCAGCGCTTCTACCTCAAGAGCTAAAATTGATGAATTTGATTCACTTATCAAGGAGTTAAGCCTTATCGATCTCCCTCTGCAGCGCACACAGTTCACATGTACATCAAGAGGTGGGGCTTGCTGGAGCGAAATCGACCACTTCTTGTTGTACAAATCCTGGATGATCAAGTAGCTTGATGCAATACAAATTGGACTACATATCTCAGTGTCTGACCATAGACCGGTGCTCTATAAAACCGAGGCATTAAATTGGGGATCGAGAGTCTTCAGATTTCTAAACTGCTGGAACAATGACAATTGCCTTCCATAATTTTTGGCTACTAAATGGCCTCAGGTTAATGTGGAAGGATACAAAGGTTACATTCTATTTGAAAAACTAAGGCGGATGAGGAAAATGATAAAATACTGGAATCTAAACATCTTTGGCAATGTTGGCAGCAAAACAGAGGAGCTGAGAAATAAATTAAATGCATTTGATTCTATGGCTGAACAACTCGAACTTGATGAAAATTCCAAGCAGTTGCGACACGAAACGTGGTTGGATCTTCAAAAGTCATCGCTCAACCAAGAGTGTCTACTTAAACAAAGGACAAGGATCAAGTGGATCATGGAAGGGGACAGCAATACCCGATTCTTCCATTCTAAAGTCAACAACAACTTGAGGAGGAACTCCATAAAAGGCTTAAATATTAAGGGAGTCTGGACTGAAAAATACTGATCTGATCAAGAACCATATAAAAGAGCATTTCAGGTATAAGTTTTCCTCTGATAACTGGAACAGGCCTTGACTCGAATTACCAGCTCAGGTAATTCTTTCCCGTGAGGACAATTCTTTACTTATCTCCATGTTTACTGAAGAAGAGATTAAATTTGCATTCTGGAGCTGCTCATCGAAAACAAATCATGGTCCTGACGGGATGACATTTCAATTCATTCAGAAACATTGACCTATTCTGAAACAAGACTTCATTGAGTTTATGCTGGAATTCCACAAAACAGGGCAGTTGTGTAAAGGTATCACCTCAACTTTCATCACTTTGGTTCCTAAACTGCAAAACCCCAATACACTGGACCACTTTAGACCTATTTCATTCGTAGGTAGTGCCTACAAAAATTTGGCCAAATTCCTGGCCAACCGTCTGAAACTGATTCTTCCAAAGATCATCTCACAAAACCAAACAGCATTTATAAAATGCCGGTAAATATTGGATGGGATATTAATTGCAAACGAGGCTATTCACAGCCTCAGAGCATCCAAATCAGCAACTGTCCTATTCAAAGATGATTTCTCAAAAGCTTTTGATACTGCGTACTAGAATTTCCTCCTTCAGATGATGGCCAAGATAGGCTTCTGCAGAATATGGATAGCCTGGATCAAGGAGTGCATATCCTCGCCTCATGCAGCAGTGTTGATCAACGGGTGCAGTACAGGTGAATTCAAACATGGAAGGGGGCTACGTCAAGGAAATCCCCTCTCCCCCTTTCTTTTTCTGATTGTAGTGGAAGGATTGAGCATCTTGATGAATAAGGCGGAAGAATTGAAAATGATCACCGCTATAAAGGTGGGAAGTGTGAGGATTTCCCACCTTCAATATGCGGACGACACTATTATTTTGACTACTGAGAAGAGGAAGAATATTCAGACTATGAAAGGCATTCTACTCATCTTCGAATTAGTATCAGGGCTCTCCATCAACTACACAAAGAGTAAACTGTACGAGATTAATCTGCCGCAATCCATACTAAACCAATTTGTTGCCTATATGAGATGTAAGGTGGCGCCCCTCCCCTGCAAATACCTCAGCCTTCCTCTTGGAAATTCTCCCAAGAAAGCTAGAATGTGGACCTCAATAAATGAAGTGCTAAAATACCAGGTGCAAAATGGGAGAACAAGTATCTGTCTATGGTTGGATAGGTAACACTCTCAAAATCCGTTTTCTCAAGCTTACTTATCTTGTTTTTTTTTTTATCTCTCTACAGGGTGCCAAAAAAGGTGACCAAGACTATTGAAAGAATACTGGGGTATTTTTTATGGAGACAAAAAACATCAACTAATAGACCAATCCATTGGGTGAACTGGAAAGACCTTTGTAAACCAAGATCGGAAGGTGGGTTGGGCTTCAGGAACACGAGTCATATGAATAAAGCCTTGCTAGCCAAATGGCTATGGAGGCTAAGATCTGATTCTGACTCACTTTGGGGTAAAGTCATTCGATCCAAATATTTACGACACTCAGATATTCATTGTGATTGGCATCTAGTCTCCTTACCAGCCTCCGTATCGAGATGTTGGTAGGATATTTGGAGTATAGCTTCTAAAAATTTGTTTGATTCAAGAGTTTCTTTGGATGTGAAATGTGGCGACAAAGCTTCATTCTGGTGTTATGATTGGACCACAGAAGGAATCCTAGCTTTGAAATTCAGGAGACTATACAAATTGAGCTTACAACAAGAGAGTACTGTGATGGAAGTCTAACCAGGCCAAACGAATTCCACCTGGAATCTCACATTCAAGCGCCAGCTCCGCCCAAGGGAGGAAAGTGAGCTCACACATATGGAGCTCATACTAAGCACAAAAAGCCTTTTGCCGAGGAGTTTGGATATCTGGAAGTGGAAGGAAGAAAACTCAGGATATAATGTGGCATCGGGTTACATTGCGCCCAACTCTTCCATGGAACCTGCCACCACAGATCGCAATTATTTAGCGAAGGCATGGGGAAAGATTGCTCCAAAAACTATTCAATTTCATGCCTGGCGGGTACTTCAGAACCGAATACCTACTGTTGACAACCTTCCGCATCATGGAATGATGTTCAGTGCTGCCGACCAAAGGTGCGTTATTTGTGGTCGTGAAATTGAAACTGCACAACATATGTTTATCGATTGTGAAAATGCAACAGCCTTATGGACTGCAGTTTACGATTGGTTTGAAGTAAAGTACCCTGCACACTTATAAATCATAGAACACTTCAGGAAGCATCTAAAACGCGCATTTGGTACCGACAGGCTTGAAATGTGGAAGGCGATTTGGCAGGCTGTAGTGTAGAACTTATGGCGCGAGCGCAACTCAATCAAATTTGATTCAGAGTTTCAAAATTTTCAGCCATTTGAGTGGGTGCAACTAAATGTATGGCAATGGATCTCAACTCATCAGACTCCGCACAAGGGGCTTACAATCTCGGAGTGGATAAGGATACCCTGACTCTACGGTAAATTCAATCTCAAACAAATATCAAAAACATGCATTTGTTAATTGTATCTGGTTGATTGAGTTGTCCCTGACTCAACTTTCTTTATGTAACAACAGGCATTTGCCTTTCTATTAATGAAATGTTTACTTCATATTTTCGGGGAACCCTTTATCTCCTTCATATTTTCCTTATCTTTCTTCCAGTTGTAGATCTGACAACTTTTATGAACTTCACCAATGAATTGAGATGCTAGAATAGCAATCATTCAGATTCAGAAACTGACTTTTCGTAAACTGAATTCAGTTCATTTTTGAATTCATACGAAACTGATTTTCCATAGCAATCATTTTGTTTGATTATTATGCGTTGTTATTGATGCCTTTAATGAATAAGAAACTGTGAACTTTTTGTTTTTGATAATTAAGTATTTATTTCACGAATAACTTGTACAAGAATAATCCAATGTTTCATCTTCGAAAAGAAGATTGAACCATTCCTGAAAATACATATCACGGTGGAAAAAAACGATCAACACAAAGCCTTGGATGACGTAACCAATATGCTATCATCACTCTCATCGGTGGCTTTCAAAAGCAGTGAACCAATGCCAGGATTGAACTTTTGTTTTCTCAGCAACGCTATCCCGCTCAAAAGTACCATAACGAAATTGAACATTGTTTTTAGAATTCCATAAATTCCATGTAGTACAACGCCATATTATTTTCCATAACTCACTTCCACTTCTCCTCATAGCCATGCCCATATGTGCTACAAAATTTTCCACCGGATCCACATGCCCAATATACAAAAAATCCATCCAGTGATATATAACCAACCATAACGTATAAGATGAGTACACATGAGACGTACTATCCGTCTCCATATGACAGAAACTACATAATCGCATTTCTGCTGAACAAGGCAAACCACGATATGTAAGATCATCTACAGTAGCAAGATGAGACTAGAGTAAATGCCAACAAAAAATCATAACTCGGAATGGTGATCGCTTGCCCCAGATCGATGCAAGAACAGTCTGTGGTTCGGAGACATGTTCCAATGAAAGACGTTGCACCCGATAACCTGATATCACAGAGTATATACCTGTAGGGTCGGCAATCCATCGCCATCCATCCCCTCTAGGCTGTGGCGAAAGACCTATCATTATTTCTTCGATCTCCTGTACCCAGACCACCTCACGAGGACGAAGAGGTCTACGCCAGGTCCATATGAGCTGTCAATCCTCCCTCTCTCGAACCCATTTGGCTGAAATAAGAATCTGATGGTTAGTAGCCAAATGATATAATCTAGGAAATCGTCCTGCGAAAGAGCCCCCATCCAACCAATCATCCTCCCAAAATTGGGTACGATCACCACTCACTACCTTTTGTTTCACACCCTCCATGAACCAAGATGATGAACATATAATGGAATATACATCCTTCCACCATCGGGAATGTCCATTTCGAACAGATAAATTAGCCCAATCCCCCTCCCCACTCCGAATATATTTATAGACAACGATTTCCCGCCATTGACCAACTGTCCTATTGCGCAACCTCCATCCCCACTTCGCCAACAAAGCTATATTGAACAAACCGAGATCAAGGAAACCCAGCCCGCCACATTCTTTACTTTTACACATTCTCCGAACTGATCCAGGCAATACCTCGAGATGATCTAGAATATGTTTTCCAAAGAAATGAAGTGCAAATTTGGATCATCTCCTTTATGATAGTTTTTGGGGACTTATATAAAGAGAAATAGTACACGGGTATGCTGCATAACACACTTTTAATCAATGTCACCTTACCTCCAAAATTGAGGAGCTGATTTTCCCATGAAGCTATTTTCTTACGCATCGCAAGGATAAGGGGTCGCCAGGAACGCACATAACACATATTACAACCCACCGGGATCCCTAAATACTCAAAAGGAAAGGTCATCACCTTACAATGTAGTTCTTTTGTGAAACTTTGCTGGGTATCAGGAGGAATGTTTATCTCCAATATACTACTCTTCTGGAAGTTAATGCATAGACTAGACACAAGCTCATATAATTGAAGAAGCCTTCATATATTGAACATTTTGTAGATTCCCAAGACCGAAAAACAGTGTATCATCTGCATATGAATGTGTATAAATAGAATCCCCACAACGAATCCCATGCAATACACCAATATCAACAACACGACGAATTAATAAATCCAGGCCCTCTGTCACAATAACAAAGAGAAAAGGTGACAACGGGTCACCGTATCTGAGACCGCGACGGAAATCAAAGACACTAGAAGAAGCTTCATTAACAAGTATGGATCCCGATGCCGATTGAAGACATACCCTCATCCAACCAATCCACTTCTCGGGAAACCCTATTTAATGCATAATATTAAACAGGAATGACCAATTCACAGAATCATAAGCCTTTGCCAAATCAACTTTCAAGAAAATAGTAGGATCCTTGGATAATTTCGCATGATGCAATAATTCACACGCCAGCAAAATACCTTCTTGAGTTTGTCTACCACGAATAAACGCCAGCTGCTGAGGAGAAATATCTTTTTCAATCACTAATCTCAATCTGTTGGCCAAAAGCTTTGATAATAATTTGTAAAAACTGCCCACCAAGGATATAGGGTGGAAATGGTTCAGCTCTATTGGAGAAATGATGTTAGCAAGCAATACAATAGATGTAGAATTTATTTCCCTGCAAAAATCACCAGAATAATAGAAGTCCCTCAAGAAAGCAATATAGTCTCCTTTCATCACCTCTAAATGAGTCTGGAGGAAATGAAAGTTGATCCCATCAGGACCCAAACTCTTCCTGCCAGAACAAGACATCAAAGTAGCATATATTTCATCATCACTGAACTCGGCTAACAATAAATGATTATCCTCGATAGATAAAGTACGCTCACAAGGTAACAGAATAGTCGGCCTATGCAAAATAGCTCTGCAAAATGTTTTTTGAAATGATGCAAAATACCTTGCTTCACACCCTCGCATCATCTTTCCAAATACCTTCAAAAAAATAATCTATGAATCTCATTTCGAAAACGATGAGTACGTACCCGAGCATGGAAGTAGTGAGTATTAGTGTATTACCATACCCTTCCCGAATCCAAGAAGATCTAGATTTCTGAAAGAGAATGACAGCTTTATGATTCTGCGCTATCTGTAAATCAACCAAAGCTACTTCCTGTCATTAATTTCATCATATGATAACGCACATATCTCCCCTATTTGATCAAATATGCGTAGTTTGTAGGAAATTCCTTCAAGAACTCGGTCAGTCATAACAAATACATCATGATTCCAAACTTTAAGAGTCAGTCTCAAAGCTTTTAAACGACAATGCAAAATATAAGGCTTCCTTCCTTCAAACAACATATTCTTCTAAATATCCTCTACCAAAGATTGAATACCTGAGTGAGAATCCCATGCATCCAAAGTTCTGAACATCTTAGGCCCCCAATTCACTGTATGCGTCATCAACATGATATTACGATGACCTGAAATGCATCATTCAAAAGCAATTTCCTTCAGAGTTGGCCATAAAGAAATCCATCTATCGGATAGTAGGAACCGGTCTAGCCGACTCGCACTAGTCCCTCTCCTATTTAGCCAAGTATAAGAAAATCCCTGTAGAGGGAGATCAATCCGAGAATTATGAAGTATAAAATCATTATTTTCAACCATGTCCACTGAGGGAAGACCATGATAATTAAGTCGTTCAGAGGGAGATTTGACACAGTTGAAATCACCAACCACACAAATAGCACTATATTGTTTTTCTTGTATCATGCTCGAAATATGTAAACGCAATGCACGTTTATCAGAAGGAACATATGGAAAATAAACTTTAATCACCAAGAGCTTAGCTTGTGTCGCTGTCCAAATACCTTCAACTGTAAGGATATTAGAGAATGAACGAACCGCCGAAGCCACAAATATATCACCATTCCATATAGATAAAAGACCTCCTGCCTGTCCATCAGGTGGACTCTCTGCCCATTGAAATCCAGCCCCACCCCAAAGTTTACTCATGATCAACCGATTAGCACAATTTTCCTTGGTCTCTTGCAAACATAAAAAATCAACAAAATTAGAATAAATAAGGTTGCGTATAGCACATACCCGACCTGGAACTCTGAGCCCTCGAACATTTATAGACATAATCTTCATTGATCAACATTGTTAAGCTCGGTCACTACCTCCTCAGATACATCAATCTCCACATCTCTTCTCTCCATAGTATCATCAGGTAGATCGCTTAACAATCCAATATTTTTTCCAATCTCCCAAGTCCTCACTGCCTCGTCCACTGCTTTAGATAATCGACGGGTAGAACCAATCTTTGTACCACATACAAAATCAGCTATGTCCTCCATTGGTGATGAAGGACCAAAAAGAAGTTCATCACCTAGCACACAATCCGATTGGGTTGACACGGCAACCTCAACAACCTGTCGTGATGGAGCATCATATGGACGACTGCGATGTGCCTTGCTGGATTTCTTTGTTTTCTTTTTTCTAGACACCCCTTCACCCTCCTCCTTAATAAGCAACGCTGCATAACGTTTTTCCAACTCAAGATCCACCATGACAACTCCCAAAAATGAAGTGCACCCAGAACGTTCAGTAGGTCCTTCGGTCACAAGAGGAGCATCACCAACGGTATTTGAACAGTGAAAATTTCCTTCTCGGACATTAGCCCCTCGATAGTATTCGACGTTTGGCATGACATGGACGAAAGGTCGGCCAATGGCATGATGGGCTCGCGAAGCATCCAAGCATCATCTGACGATTGCTCTCCCACCAATGGTACAGTATCCAGCAGCAATGAGATAGACTCCGACTGCCGTTGGACTTCTACATCCTCATCCAACAGCTTACCAACAAATACTCTTTCATTTGCATCCACACTTATAACATTTGTCGCTATAGTGCCAACCGCCACGATGTGGACCATAGTCTCTACAACCGACACGCAACCATCAGCCGACGCAACCTTCACACTCCCCACACCACCGCCAACATTTGGCCAGGCGACCTCCCAACGACGTCCCACTCCTCTTTCCTCCACAAAACCAACAGAAAACAACTCATCCTTCATCTTCATTTTGACACTCTCATTGATAACACTTGAAGTTGATACCCAGAAAAACATACGTGCTCGATGCATCATAATTTGGTCTTCTGTGTATTGATCCAATCGCACAAACTCCCCGAACGACTTAGCCAAGTTCTTAAAAAATCCAGGGTACCAACAATACAAAGACATACCCTTTACCTGCAGACAAACGTCTCTAGTCCCATTGGACCCTCCACAACGCCATGGTCGAACGCATGTTAAACCAAGAAGTTTGACAAATGTTGGTTTCTCTTGAATACGAATTTGTAGCATGTCCGTAGGGTAGGATACAAGTACTTCGTCCCCCTCCACCACAATGACCTTAGCATCAACTAGTTCATATTGTTGCAATTTCTTAGCAATCTCCGAAGTAGCCACCAACGGTCGTCCAAGCACGCAATAATCTAGCCATTTGGAGGCCGATGGGTCCTCCTCAAAATCCACCACACGCGGCTTCTTCACCTGTAAAGAAGACTTTGGTTGTGAGGTCAGAGTAGTTGGAATTATGCTAGGCTTGACTAAATCACTTGGACCGGTAGCGATCCCCTGCGACTCATGGCTCCTAACACGATGAACAACAAATTTATAAGCTCCCATCCTACAGTCAGCAAGACGCTGCTCAAACGCCAGACAGTCACCGACCAGAGCAAACCTTACAAAATCAAAGCGCCGTTGTGCACCATTTTGTTGCGTGGAATGAATCCATCCCGCACTACACCAAACGCCGAGAATACACGACGCAACTCCCACTCTGTGTACGCCGGTGGTAGGTTGGAAACATGGAAAGAATCAGTTTGCGATCGCAACTTCTTGATATATTTTGGCAGTGCATAGCGTCCCGGCGTATCCGTAAGGCCTTCTCCAACGATCGCCTTTCCGTCCCTCCGCCTCCGACGCTAAACCTCCAAGCCCACATCGTCGACCACCTGAGCAACACCTCCCATCAACATAGAAACCTCCGATTCTTGCGGTTGTGGAATGTCAAGATCCGAAAAAAGTGAATCTGGAACATGATTTGCTTGATACATTTTTTTTGGATCTTTGTTGGGTACCACCCTCGCCGGCAACTGTTCAGCAGCGGTCAACCTCAAACCTCCACCAGCCTGCAATGCCTCATTACCAAGTTCTCCATGTCCCAATGAGCGCACAAGAACCGGCCACCTCACCTTTCGTACCAGCGAAACACCCTCCCCTATCTCCTCATCCATGTCCGAGCAACAAGACGAAGCCCGCACCATCTTCCCATTACTCCGGCCACCTGATTTCAATGCTTTCCCGTCAGGTTGCACGACAACAAGATCAGTTTCAAGGTATAATTTAGTCGTTTTGGGATGGAACACTGAAGAACTATGCTTTTTCTTTTTCACCATTTTCTCTCTTTGTCGGTCTTCCATTTGCAGGAAAACGTTTTGATTTATTGGTTCTTTCATATGTAATAACATTTTAACTTAATGGAGCAAAACGTACTGCAAGATTAGAAACGTAATGATTACATTTATGATTAAAGCAAAATGTAATGATCTTTAATTTTGAAATGACATAATATTCATTACTGATTCTAAATATTGTATTAAATCATAATTCTTATTGGAAGCTCTTGTTAATCACAATTTGTTTCTTGTGGAATTTTTTTTTTTTGGAGTTGGCTACGTTTCT
>JAOWBN010186007.1:0-16338 GCA_028565015.1 Pinguicula moranensis | reverse complement strand
CTCGACCATTTTGGGTTGGAGTATAAGGACATGACATTCTATGATGAATACCATGTTGTGAGAGATGATTTTTAAAGCGATGGTTTGTAAACTCAGCGCCTCCATCACTTTGAAATATTTTGATTTGTCGGGAAAGTTTTTTTCCGACAAAGGCATGATAATGAAGATATATATCAATGAAGTCTGATTTATGTTTAAGAGGATAAAACCAGGTGAAGCGTGAATAATCATCAACAAAAATAACATAATAATGATATCAAGTTTTGGTTAATACTGGAGATGGTCCCCAAAGATCACAATGAATCACATCAAGAGGCTGAGTTGCCTTATGTTCATTTATAACAAAATGGCTTTTGGCCATTTGACAACGGGTGCAAATATGAAAAGGTTTCAGGTATGAAATAGAAATGTGTCCTTGATTACTTAATAAAGATATACATTGGAAGAAGGATGATCGAGCCTGGCATGCCATAAATCAAAGGAGCTGTGAACAGTGTAGGCTTTTACAGTTGTACCAAAGGCTGGGATGCTGCGCTCCAGTACATAAAGACCTCCATCACGTTGATCGGTGGCCATCACCTGTCCCGTGTGACAATTCTGAATGATAAAGCATTGATCAATAAGGGTAATAACAATGAATAAATCTGATGTGAGTTTACTGATAGATAATAAATTTTTGATAAGAGTAGGAACAACTAGGACATCTAATAAGGGAAGAGAGAAAGCAGAAGAGATAGTACTAGTGTGAGTAATGGGTAAGGGGGCTCCAACAATAACACAAGCCTTACCAGTATATGGATTTGCCTGATCAAGAGCAGTCACAGAGGATGTCATGTGTGCTGAGGCACCAGAGTCCATGTACCAATCAGATGGTGAAGAGGATATAGGTGGTATAAATGAACCAGATGGTAGAGATGGCAGTCCTGTAATGGCCCCCATAGGTGGAGGGCCAGTAAAGGGTGATCCAGAAAACTACATGGAGGATGCCGGAGTAGGAGACATGACAGCAGCATGAGCAGCAGGTGAATATGACAGCCCACCTGTATGATTTTGAAACTGGCCAGATATTTGTTGGTTGTTAACTGGGCCAGAAAAATGTTATTGTCCATAAAAATGTGGCTGTTGCCCGTTGAAAACAGTATGCAACCCATTAAACTGCGAAGGCCCGCCATAAAATTGTTGACCATTAAATTGCTGAAAGTGCGTTGGGCTGTGATTTAAGTGGAGCCCATTATGATTTCCTGGCCCTGGAATAAAACCCGTACTCGATAAATTGCCCAGTTGATGAGTCATTTGCGTAGAATTTGCAGTCAACGGATATCTGTGCCCTAAGGATGCACCGTTCGCCAAAAATTGAGCAGTGGCAGCGAAATTAGCCTGAAGATGCGGCTTGGGAAAAGTCACGGTGGAGTGGCATCCTAGACAGTTGTCGGCAAAATGGCCATAGATGCCACATATTTGATAGCGAGGTCCCTTAAATTCTCACCCTCGTCCACGATCGCGTGGATTGAATTGCATCGGAGTTGGTGGAGTAAATATGGGCGGTGCGGGCAGGTGTGTGTACTGCTTCATAGGGAACGACAAGGGAGTGATAGATCTGTTGGGAGGAGCAGTGGATGTGGGTGCTGGATTTAAGGACAGTGATATAGGTCGTGGTTGTAGAGCAATGGCCGTAAAGGCAACAGACGGTAGTGGAGCAATTGTCCGATGATACAATGCCTCAAAGGTTTCAGCACTTGCAACTAAATCACGAACAGCCGGAAGAGGGACCTAAGAGAGTAGTGAGCCTGCGAAAACTGCAAAATTTGGTCCGAGGACCTTGATGAACCAATGAATCTGATCCAGTGAAAAAACTGGGCGGCCAAGTACGGTAAGACGATCACAGAGACTCAGAAATTTATGAGCGAAATCACGAATTGAGAGGTTTTGCTTCTGAAGTTGTTGTAATTTATCTCACAGGGCAAGTTCAGTGGAGGGGCCGGAGTGTGTATATTCTTCTTTGAGTTTCTGCCAAACATCATGAGCCGTTGTGCACTTGTTGATCATCACGCCATGTGCCTCGTCAGTGAGTGAAGAGATGAGCAAGGAATAGAGCTTGTCATCCACATCATGCCAAGTTGTATAAGTAGGATTAACCTTTAAAGGGTTCTCGGGGTCATCAGCAAGTGGTTCGGGACAGGTGCCATCGATATAACCAGTGAGACCATGGTGTTTGAACAAGTGATAGACCTGGTTGCTCCAGTATAGATAATTGTTGGATAAAAGTTTGGTGGTAATGAGATGTGCGAATTCAGTATATGATAAAGTGAGAGTTGATGTGTTTTGAGGAATATCTGGTGGTGCCATTGAGAGGCCCAAAATATAGATCAAGCCCAGTACCAAAAAGGAGTTGATTACCCAGTTCAGATTTACCCACGAGATGAGGTCAGCCCATAATTAGGCCCAAATAGAAACTGAGCCCAGTAGCATGAATGTTGTAAGCCCAACTTTAGCAAAATGATCCAACATAGAGATCCACAACTTATTGGCAAAATCAGCCACTTTGATGAGTCCAGCCCATAGAAAAAGAGGTGGCCCAATCCTCAAACTTTAGGGAAATCTCGAATCTCGCCGCTGCGTCTTCGTTGCCGAGTAGATCTGGATTTCTCTTTCGTTCCAGATAATCACTAACCTTGATATTGTTATGTTGTTGAATTTGATTGTTGAACTTGATTGTTGAAGTTGTGGAGATAATCAAACTGGGGTGAATTTGATTGTTGAATTCGTTCCAGATACAATCTTGAGAAGAAGGCACTGAAGCGCTGGAGTAACTTGAAAAACGTGGATTCTTCTTAAGAAATTTATCAGAGAATTGGAGGAAGTGAAAACACCATTCCTCAGAATGAAAAATATTCCTCAGGATGAGAGAGAAAAATCTGGTAAGAGTGGACTGGACGACAACAGAATGCGACGTGAAAGAGAAGATCTCGAGATGCAGAAAAATATAGAGAAGGCTAGATTGCAATCAGAAACGAGAGCTATAGAAGATGCGCGTAAACGAGCCAAAGTCGTAACTGCAGCCAAGAATTCAGAGCAACAACAGTACAATATGAAACTTAGAGGGATCGAATTAGGCGCGAGCCAATTGCTCTGATACCATGGAAAAGGGACCAAGAATCCATGGGGGTTTGGGAGGCTTGTTGAAGAAGCCATGAAGATGAAAATGATAGACAAAGTAGCTGCTGCGTGTGTTTCTTCAATTCAGAATGAAGAAGAGTTCAACATAGATCTAATTTATAGTAAACTACTAAACCTAATGGGCTAAACCCAATAATACAATAAAACAAAAAACATGGGCCTAATATTAGGTCCAACACCCCCACCCCCTCAATCTAAACATGGGTAAAACACGTGAAGATTGGACAAAATAATTGGCCCAACAGTAACGACCCAGTAAATGGCCCAACAAATGGTCCAGTAATAGTAATGACCTTTTTTTTGGTTTATATATATATGAAGGAGAAAGAGTTGGAATGAAAGAATAGGTAGAATGAATGTGATAAACTTTTGAGGAAATCGAGAGAGAATGAGAGAGATGAGGGAGAGAGGGAGAGATTGTAGGGAAAAAAGAGTGAATGGTGAGAAAAGAGGGAGGATCGAGAGATGATGAGGAAGTGGAGAGAGAGAAGAATGAGAGACCACGTGAATTAATGAGGGGAAAGAAAGAAAGTTGGAGAGAATAATGATATGTCAAATCAATAGTGGAGAGAAAAGGGATTGTAATTTGTAGGGAGAGTAGATGGAGAGGAATGAGAGAGAAATGACAAGGAATGTCCTGTGAGTCGTGAATTGTTTTTTTAATTCAAACAAAATGGAAATTAAGGGTGCGACTTTTCGAAGAAGAGAGAAAAAACTGCTCAAAGCTGAGAGAGAATAGAAGAAAAAAAACGAGATAAAGTAAAAATAGAGAAGGAGAAGAAAGCAAATCTGGGATCTGGGAAAATTCGAACGAAAGCTAAATGTGAAAATAGAAAAAGAGAAGGGCTAATTTCTGCCAAATAAAACAGAAAAGCATTTCACCTGGTAGAAAAGAAATCAGATCTGGGACCGAAATCTGCAAAAAAAAACAAAAATAGCAACAACACAAAAATAACGAAAACAATAAGGAAAAGTAGCAGAATCATTGAGAAATTCAGAAATAATAGGCGGTTAAACCTTGATCCTTAAACCTGCTCAGACACCATGACAATGTTTGATATTCCTAGAGAAGATTTCTAGATCCATGGAGATATTTGAAGATTTGTAGATCTATTCTCACGTGAAGGGTGAAGAAGAACAGAGAAAGAAGAAATGGAGAGAGAAACTTTATTTGCTTAAAACCACCACATATTTCTTAATGTGTGTGTGGGTATATATAAACAAATTTTACAAATATTATAAAATATACCCACTATTTCTAAAATATTACAAAGTAAACTTTTCTCTACTTTACAATAATATAAATCTGTATTACAAATAATGATTAATACAAATAATATCCGTAACAAACAGAATGATATGATGGGCAAGGAAATCGAGAAAGGACAGGTGAAAAGACATGAAAAAATTGTGAAAAGTGGAGCGAGAAAATGACACGTGAAGATGTGAAGACCCCTTTTTATATTTACAATAAGGAGTCATAGGAGAGAGGGATAGATGTGAGAGTAGGTAGACAAAGAATTAATGAAAAAGAGTGATAGATCTAAGATCTGCACACGCGAAGTGAAGAGCAACTTGAAGATTTGGACTTCGCCTTCAACATCATAGTCACTGGTGAGGCCAAAGGTGAGAGATAGAACAAAAAAAATGTAGACCTGCGAGTTTCTAGTAGGGGTGTTCGTTCGGAATTCGGAATTCGAAAATGGCAATTTCTGTTCCGTTCCGAAATTATTTCAGAACTGGAATCTGATTTTTGATCCGATTTGTAATCTTTTTTGGAATTCGGAAATCGATTTGGAAATTCGGAATTCCGAAATTGCCAAAAAAAACAAAAATTTCAGAAATTCCGTTAAAAAAACTGAATTTCCGAAAATTAATATTAATAATGAAAAAAAATAATTTTGCTCTCCTGACTCCTGAGTGTTGTGTCCTGGACATTCCTATACATTACGAGTCCATCTTCTCCACGTGGAAATATTAAAAATTCAAAATCTACAACAAGTATACTGTATCACAAAACCATGAACACATATGACATAAATAAACCACTCCTTGTCCTTAGTCCTCGCAGTAGCCCCCTGTTCGAGTAGTAGTCAGCACCACATTGCAGACACAATTACAATACCATATATCTATTATCACATGGTAAGGCAAAAGTCAAAAACATCAAAAATTGCCAACAAATGTCACTGCAGATCCAACTTCACAATTTAGCGTATGATCAACTTCAAAGACAAGAGTACAAGACTGCAGATCCAACAGCAACACCAGATCCATCCTCTAACACAAAAAAGCAAAACAAGAAGAATGTTAAAAGCAAAATTAATAACTTAAAAGATAAATCATAAATCATAATAGCTACTTTCGGTCTCATTAGTTTGTCTGATCCCCTGCTCAATATGTTAGGGATATTTACCTTCTTCAGAATCAGAGATGGGCTGATAGGCTCCTTAACATCATCTTCTGCACAGCACAAGGACAAACATCAGTTGAGCAATCAACACGAGTAGCAAATTCTATCATCTATCAGTTATCACTTATCATGCAGATCATTCATTACCTGTCTAGGTCGGGGTCAGTCATTGTCTCTTTGAATGTGATCCCCTGAACCATGTCTTCCTCTTCTGATCCTTTACCTAAGTCTGCCAAAGAAAAAGAACATACATTTATCTTCTATTATGTCGTTATTGCTAAAGTATTCAATTCAACTATTCAAATCTAAAGCATATCTGAGTCCATTATGTAACTATCTTGATCCTCTGCCTCATTGGTATGAAAGAAGATTTCTTCCTTATCCTTCACTTTCAGCCAATCTTGAGCACATATTAAACCCTCAACGGTCTTAGGTGCCATTGAACTTCGGAATACAGTAAGTACCCGTCCATCTGTGCTAAATGCAGCCTCTGAAGGCACGGTGGTGATTGGTATTGACAAAATATCTCTTTCCGTTCTAGCAAGCACTGGATATTTCATTTGATTCTTCTTCCACCAATCCAATACAGAGCATGTAATGTCCGTGTCTTCTAGTCCTTCCTTCAAATATAATTCCAACTCGGTTTGTTGTGTGCACTGTGTAGTTCGAACCTTTTCTTTCCAATTCTTCCGAAGGTTTGAATGGGGCCCTATCCTCGTCTCCCCAGTATCACTCCCAGACCCACCTATACCTTGTTGGCTCGTAGTTACAGAGTTAGAAGGAGAAGAAGATGCTCCGTACAATGAAGTGTATTGGGCAAAGAGCACTTCTATTGTAGTCTTGGGCAATGCAGTAGCCTTCTTACTCTCCTCAGGGCTGAGAATATTAGGCAAAAAGAATTCAAACCATACAAGCTTACACATGGGTTCGAGAACTGTTGCCACAAGTAAAAACCTGATCATACAAAAATAAGAAAAAAAACACATTATAGAAAATAAATAAGAAGATTATCTAATAAAGTAAATAAAGGCATAAAAAGAGAATTCAAAAGAACAATACCTATTGAACTTCAGAATCGATTCATCCGGATCATCCTGTTCAAATTTTCTCCAGTACTTCCAATACTTATCGAGTATCTGATCCGCCATACCCTGAAAGAAGAGATCGTCACTCTCTTTGAATCGAGCTGCATCTTAATATGAAACAAGACCACAAAAAAATGTGCGAGGTGCAACTCTTGGAGGCTGAGAATGCCAATGTAGTATCATAGAATACTTTCAAGAATTCAATAAAAATATTGATGCGCTCTCAATCGGTGCTCGTAGGTTGTCCCACCAAAAATGTGTTTTTCCTTTCCTTTCTCATTTCATCCAAATACACTCGTAAAGAAACTTCATGAGCCAACATCTGCTGAAACACTTATCTATGCTTTTGGATAGATATCAACATGATATAGGTAGAGTTTCACCTTGTAACCACATCCATCTGCAAGAAACCCTGCCCCGTTTCATCCAACCCAACCTTTTCCACATATTGCGTAAAAATGTCTTCACGATGAGGCGATGACTTGACAAACTTTGCCATATATCGCATCCTAGACACTGATATATCTAGATCAACCAAACCTTCCTTCATAATCAAATTTAGTACATGTGCCGCACACCTCATGTGAATGTTGCTGTGTCCGTCCAGCACACCACCCTCAACACGCCCAAACTTCTCTATCTGTCGACCCCTCAGCTGATTCAACAATGTACTATTGTTTGATGCATTATCCATGGTGATTGTTAACACCTATCGATGCCCCAATCACTCAATATTCCTTCCAGAACATAAGATAGTGATAAACCTGTGTAATAAGGAAAAAATCAGCAACTATAGCTTAAAACAGATACAACAACTAAAGAAAGTGAAGTGTGATACCTGAGTGATCAGTAGCTCTTTTAAACCCAATGATCCTCTTGTGCAATTTGAAGTCATGGTCTATAAATGTGTTGTAACACACATATAAACCATGTTTTGAACAGATATCCAAGTGTTTGTAGTCAAACAAACCCTTGGACTCAAATCCTTCAAACTATTCGTCAAAAGACTCTTCTCCGATAGATACACTCCCATGCAATCTCTACCTGCTGTCGTGCGAGAAATCATCTTGAATCTCGGATTGAGAGTCTTTGAATAATTATTAAATCTCGTCTTATAGACAATAGAGAATGGTTGTTCATCCATAATGATAAATTTTGCAAGTGACCGTCTGATCCTTGTAGTATCCAATTTATTCAGTCTAAGATCACCCAACTGCTTCTTCGTGGCTGTAAATTGTGGTTGGTACTTGTAAATTTTCTTTTGCCCATGATGTTCAAGTTTGGAACAACTGCTTAAATGGTTCCACAAACTATTGGTTCCTGATATCCTACTATCGCATTTGACTGATGACTTGCAGTGATTACACGTAGCCACTCCATTACCTTTAGCATCTTGACCAAACTCCTCAAAGTGTTGCCAAACTTCAGAGCGCTTTTTCATCTTTTTCCTTGGCAGAGGTGGAGCTGCTGAAATTTGACTCTCATTGGGTTGTGTGGGTATTTCACCCGACTCTAACAAATTTGCTTACATATCCACATTTTCAAGAGAGAGAGATGTTTCTCGTGTGCCTCCAAGATGAGTAGAAGCGACCGATGAGGCTGGTCATTTTCTTTTTTCACGACCACGAACATGATCCATCTAACATTTATATTAGAGGGAACATAAGCATATCTCATTAGTTTTCCTCCCCTTCCAAATCTAAGCAAAACGTACGCTACTAAGAAATATCAAGATTGATCATAGAGGAGTGTCAATGCAAATAACAAAAAATCATGAACTAAAGTAGAACATTCCAATGTAGATAAGACATTCCCTACCCCAAAAAAATTAAAAATTTCAACATAAAAATGAAGATAATGGCAATAACATTGAAATTTAAGAAAAAATAATCAGTAAAGAGAGGAGCTAGCTCAATGAATCAAAGATACTCGACACTCCTTGATTGAGGAACATGGAACTCAATGCAAACATATCCAAATGGACAAACACATCCGCTCCCCTAAACCTAAGTTTCAAACTCAAACGCAAAGGCTGAAGGCATGAACATCACAGAAACTTAGGTTGTGAAGCAATGCACCAGATTCTAGATCAATGAGTCATGGAATTAAAGCACTAACACTTATTCATTATGCTCTAAAATACCACGAATTTCAAATTCAAGATGAAAATATGAAACTTAAGCATCAAATTCAAAACAAGTAGTGAAGCCCGTGACTAATTCATTCCAAAATAGATACAAGAAGTGTCGAGCAAACCACACAAGGTTTACCTTGCTTGAAATCACCCAAAGCAATTTAGTTAAGAATTTGAATCAAGCTAACATGAAAAACTTGAAATCATTAGGGAATACTATTAATAATTCAACGCACCAATGCATGAAACAAGCATAAAATAAGTTCAAAAAAGGTCCAATCATACCATTGAAGTACCCAAATGTATAAAAACTAGGGTTTGCTCGATTTTATCTCAATCAACCATGAAATCCAAGTAAAAGTAACGGGGAAGGATTCCAAATGCATTTATGTACCCTAGACGAACAAGAAATAGAGTTAGAGATTAAGGGACCTCACCGATGTGTACCAGGAGCAGGCCGGCAGACGCAGAAGGCTTCCAATTCGAAGAATGCTGCCTGGAATTCGAACAAGAAATAGAAGTAGAGACGGAAAGACGGAAGATGCATGAGTCAGTCTTCAGTCCGGCGACAGCAAGTGCGAGAAGTCGAACGAGAACGATAATCGTTTGCCCTACATTTTGTGATTGTGAGTGATTCCAAAATCGTATTCGTTTGCCCTCCAAAGTCGATAATGAAATGAACAACTGAAAGAGAACGATAATATCATAATAATAAACTCCAAACTTAACTCCAAAAATGACGTCGTTTTACCACCAAGCATTAGTGCACTACCACAGTTTTAAAAAAAAAAATCGAAAATTCAAAATTTTTGAATTTCTAAACTAATTTTTCATTCCGAGCCGAATTATAATTCGGAAGTCACTTTGGAATTCTGATCCAAACCGAAATTGGAATTCGGAATTTTGAATCCGAATTCTGATTTCCAATGAACACCCCTATCCAAAGATGACATCCTTTACTCATTACAGGGATATCTCTTTAAACATGCTGGAGCTATGTACCAATATCCTGATAAAAAGGGGAATTGATAAGTTGATAGTCATGATAGTATTTTTATAGAAAAGTGTTAATGGCGATGAACTGACTACTGAAATGCTGTGTGATCTACTATGAAGTTAGGGGATCCATATGCCAGATCATCTTATGCTATACTGGAGGGCGAGTAAGGAGGTGGAAAGATGTAAAGATCATTCCCAAAGACAAAGCTACACGAGTCTCCTAGTGGACAACATTTTATGTACATATTTCTTTTTTATTTGTACATGTATTTTGTAATCCATGTATAACCTTTTATTATTAATAATAGAACTTAGCTTGTAAAAAAAACTGACATCCGTTTCAAAATTCTCATGGCGCAATCATCGACGATGCATGGTTAAGAATTTATTTACTCCTAACGTAGAGTAGGGTGGTTTTATCACATATTGTTCGAATTTTATGTTCTTTGTAGTTTGGATTCTATGTTACATATTCTATACTAATGTTTCAATTTTCAACTTGCAGGTTTTGTATGCGTTAAAACATGCTTGTTCAAGCCCAAGACTGATTGCCTCTTTAGCTATGGAATTGGAAGCATAGTTAGTCTATAAACTCTTGAATCCTTCTTTGAAAAAAGGAGTTCTTAGAGGCGGATTATTGTGTTTATGTGCTTTTATATTAAAATTCATAACGCATCATGTTTGAATTTAGTATAAAAAGGATGAATTTATATACTATGTGTTCAGTATGCTATAGATTTACAATTCTAATTACATATTTAGTGTGTTAGAGTGAATACTTTCCTATTAGCATAAAATCAAACTAGGGACTTTGATCTGATCTTGTGTTCGTCCATTGCAAATTGAGCTTGAAGAGTCATCATTGACAATTCTTTTAACATTGTGCTACAAATGGACTAGAGCAAAATGACTCTATTAAATTCCAGTGCTTCTATTTAATGAAGTTGCTAGAACTCAATACATTAAATGACGCAATGCATATTGGGTAGCAACGAAAACGGCCTCTTTGTATACTTACAAGGGTAAGGTCACGTACATCTAACCCCCCAGACCCCAACCTAGTTAGGAATATACTGTGTATGTTGTAATCTGATCTTGTGTGTTTTAGCCACCCGAAACAGAGTAATTTTGTCTCTTTAAATTTAAACAAAACCCATGTCCTTTTTTCTTTCTCTTACTAATTTAATTTGATTTTATGAATTTTGGTTTCCTATTTGATCACTATACATCTAAGTTTTATTCTTTTAATTTTATGCATGTTGTTAGAGTTAATGAGTCTGCGTGCTAAGAGCCTAATTTTCCTCTTTGTGGTTTGACTCTTTTGCTGTTATAATTGACACCGATCTCTTGCGGTTGATAGTGATTTTAGGGTATTTTAGCTTATTTCAGGATTATTTGCATATCGATTATATATCTTGCGATTCATATCAAGCTTTTGGTATTGTTGCCGGGAAGGCATACAGACACTTAGTACAATTTTGTCTTTTATTTTTTTAGCTATTTTTTTTCTTTTTTCTTTTTTTTTATTATTTCTTACCAATTTTATTTTCTTTTTGTATGTTTCAATTTTCATTTTTTCTCAAGGCCTAAATCCAAACAATAGTCTCTTTATCCGAGCCTTATTTGCCCAATATTCGGTCCGCTATTTTGTTTTTAACTTTGCACGTAATCAAGGTGCATTCTCTGAACGTCAAAAGAAGGTATGCAACAACCGTACTCGTGAGTGGTGTTTAGGTCTGGTATTTAAGTGGAACCATTGTACGCCAATAATGGACTAGAGCAAAATGACTTTATTAAATTCCAGTGCTTCTATTTAGTGAAGTTGCTGGAGCTCAATACATCAAATGACGCAATGCATATTGGATCGCAACGGAAATGGCCTCTTTGTATTATTACAAGGATAAGGCCGCATACATCTTACCCCCCATACCCCAACTTAGTTGGGAATATACTGGGTACATTGTTGTTGTTGCATTGTGATCTCGCTATACATCTGAACCCTTACGTGGAATAGCGAGTATTTTCTAGGAACCCGGTATTTAAGTGGACCATTATGACCCCACCGATTACTTAGGTGCTTGCTGAAATGGTTTAGACTTATTTGACTAGCAGTTGAGTTTGACATGACCTACAATGTATGGAACACACTCAATCTAGGGGTCCCCGAAAATTGCTATTTGAACTTCACTAGGGCACGAAAAGGCCTAGAGATTCAGAACTTGAGAGATTTTCATTGAGTAGCAGACATGTTATCATAAACAACCAACTCTTTCAGTCTGATCAAGATGAAATGGCTGCACTAGTTAATTACCAAGAGGGTCTAATTCATGAAGGTGATGGTGGAAACAACGGGGGGAACAATCAGAAAAACCTGAACAATTAGAACAACAACCCTCCTAGGAAAAGATTTGGAGACATATGCCAATCTGGCGCAAATCACCCCAATGATTTTGCTTACACCGTGGACAATTTTAGCATTTCACCAAACTACATTCAATTGGTGAATGGAGATAGTTTGTTCTATGGTAGAGAGTATGAGGTCCCAAATTCACACCTTAATGCCTTCATAGAGCTGACAAGCACTCAGAAACCACAAGAAGTCCCTCATGATCAGATTAAGAGAGCCATATTCTCTTTCTCTTTGAGAGACAAGGCTCGAGAATGGTATGATTCACTATGTGGCAACATTTGAGGAGTTGAAGACCATATTTTTTAAGGAGTATAACTCACTAACAAAGACTGATAAATTGAGAAGTGCTATCACTTCATTTCAACACTGTAGCGATAAAATGTTCACAAAAGCATGGTTGAGATTCTCCGAATTGCCCCAAAAGTGCCTGAGTCATAGTCTCGCCTGAGGTAGAAAGCTCACCAAGTTCTACCAAGGGCTTACCAATGAAAGTATTTCAATGGTTAATACCAGTTATGGAAGAGAACTCGATGATAAAACCTATGATGAAGTCAAAGCTTTGTTCCAAAAATTGGCCGCCAACCAGAGGAATTGGTACAACCCAAGGAGAGCTCTGGAGAAGAAAGCAATAACATTTGGTGTTGCTGTTGAAATGGAAAGAATGAGTACAATGGAGTCACAACTTGCCAGCATCAATATGCAGTTGGCGTTTGTGGCTAATGTAGTGACATCTTTGCAATACTATGCCGATTAGATGTGGATTATGCCAAGAAGGTCACCATTCTGATCAGTGTGATCTTATTTAGTATAAGGTCGAGCCTGTCAACTATGTGAACAACAATCGACAAGCTTACAACCAAGAACAACAGTTCAACCAACAGAACAACTGGAGGTCAAAAATAAGGTGGATGGAATCAACAGGATAATTGAAACTCACAAAGGCCAAACACCCCGTTATGAGTCAAAGAAACTTTCATGAGAAGACAAAAAGGATAAGATATTCTCCTTTATTACCAAGAGCCAAAAGGAAAATGAACAGTTCAAAGAGGACAATAAGAAATTCGATCAAATTGATGGTTCAATGCAGAATCTAGAGACACAATAGGGCTAACTGGCACAGTCAGTGCATACAAGAGCACCTGGATCCCTATCAAGTGGCACCATTCCAAACCCAAGAGGCCAAGAGCAGTGTAAGGCGGTTAAGCTAAGAATTGGACCTGAGTTGGATTCTTCGCAACAAATGAAAACCCAAGATAGCCCAGGCATCTCGCACGCTAAGCTGGATGAGATGTTGGGCTCACAAACCTCGCATGCAGGGGTAGACAAGGTGAGTGAGTGGGCTATCGTGTCTGTGCAGGGAGCGTGACTAGGCAAGAAAATGTTGCAACCAGTAACAAGGTTGTGCCATACTATACTTCAGATCCCATAAATTCTCATGCGGGCAGTATGGTGTCCAAATAATCTTGCTCCCATAATCTGCAATCGATTGACCAAAGGACATGCCTTCCACACGTGCTCTTTTGAAACCAACCTTTCCTAAACACCAAATGTGCACAACTCTCGCACTAGAACACCGTCGAGTCTGGAAAGGGATCGCAAGTGCTCCTTCAACTTGAGTGGAAAAAGGTGCATCAAAAGAAAAGCCTTGAGTGGATAATGGATGTTATCAAGAAATAGAATGCCAACATTCTCTGGTTCAAAAGTTTGATGGCCAATAAAGGGAAAATCCAAGGTGAAGGAGTGGTCTCTCTCAGTACCAACTGTTCTCATTTGATCACCAAAAGTGTACCTATCAAAATGAGAGATCCTGGAAGTTGCACAATCTCATGTGACATTTAGAATAATTATTTTTCATGGGCACTGTTTGATCAAGGGTCTGATATTTCATTAATGGCCTTAGCTGCAGTCCGGTCCATTGGTCTGGAAGAAAGAATGGAGCCTATAGACATTGTTGTCCAATTTGCTTCTTATTCCATCGTCAAACCTTCAGGTATCATTGAGGATTTTTTGTGAAGGTGGATAAGTTCATTTTGCCTGTTGACTTTCTTATCCACGAAATGGATAAGGATAAGGATGTGCCTATACTATTTGGAAGACCATTCTTAGCTACTGGCAATGTTTGTCTTAGTGTGTAGAACAACACTACCACATTTAAGGTAAACGGGGCGAAGTCACTTTTAATGTCGAAAAGGCTATGAAGTACCCAAAGGACATAAAAGCATGCTTCTCAGTTGATGTTTTGGACCAATGCATATTTGTGAAATCAGAAGTGGAATTGAGCTATATTGAGAATCAGTTGGAAGACCAATCCATCCAAGCAAGTTTGGCTAAGCAAATTTTTCTTGGCAGATATGCGGCTAATCGAAAACCTTCTATTGAAGTGCCACTAGAGCTTGAATTGAAGCCTACTTGAAATATGCATTTTTTGGGGGACAAGGATACTCTACCAATGGTCGTTTCTTCCAATTTGGAACCTTACCAGGAGACAAAGTTGATCGACATGTTAAAAATGCACAAAAGGGGCATTGAGTGAAGTATTGCTGATATAAAAAGAATAAGCCCAGCTATTTGTGTACACAAGATCTTAATGGAAAAAAAGGAATTCACACAGTCAGAGATAAGCAGCGACGACTTAACCCCCTGATGATGGAAGTTGTAAAGAAAAGAATTGTAAAATTACTGGACTTTGGAATGATCTACCCAATTTATGACAGTGAATGGATCAGCCCAATACAGTGCGTTCCCAAAAAGGAAGAGTAACCATTATGGTAAATGAGAATAATGAAGTCCTAGCTACAAGGGTAGTCAACTTGTGGAGTGTGTGCATGTACTACAAAAAGTTGAACAAAGCCACTCGAAATGATCACTTTCCACTTCCTTTCATTGATCACCTTTTAGGCAGAATAGTAGGTTACTCCCACCATTGTTTTTTTTATGGATACTCGGGGTATAATCAGACTGTTGTAACCCCTAAAGACCAGAGCAAAACTACATTCACATGTCTTTTCGATACCTATGCCTTTCAACGTATGCCATTCCGCCGCAACGCCCCTGCGACATTCCAAAGATGCATAATTGTCATCTTCAATGACATGATTGAGGACATTATGAGGTACTTATTGACGATTTTTCAGTTTTTGGTTCTTTATTAGAGTATTGTTTAAGGACATGTATTCTAAAGACGTGAAGAGACCAACCTCATACTCAACTGGGAGAAATGTCAATCCATTGTCCAAAAGGGCATTGCATTGGGACACAATATTTCATCTAAAGGGTTGAAAGTTGACAAAGCAAAGATTGATGTGATTTCTAAACTTCCACTTCCAACCAATGTCAAAGGTATCCGAAGTTTCTTGGGATACGCTAGTTTTTACAGATGATTCATCATTGATTTCTCTAAAATAGCTAAACCCTTGAGCAACATTTTGGAGAAATAAGATTTGTTCTCCACCTGAATATTTCATCTAAAGGGTTGAAAGTTGACAAAGCAAAGATTGATGGGTAGATTTTGAGGCTATCATAAAATTAATTTTTGAGAGTTCTCCACCTGAATCGACCCAACAAACCAAGGAGAAACTGGGCCAGAAGATGGGCCATAGAAACATCCAAAAACTTGAGACATGACTTGATGGGCCAAAATTGGTTGAGGCCCAGAATAATAAGCACTATGATGCTGAGCAATATTTGGCCCAAATGTAGAGGTGTCTAGCGATAACTGTATTAACGGAAAATTGCCATCGTTTCCGCTATACCGCTTCTGGCAGAATTGCGGAAGCGGAAGCGGCGGACAAAATGCATTCCGCTATACTAGCAGATGCGATAGCAGTTTTTTGTTAGTACTGTCAAGACCGTTATTATTTAACTTTAAAAAATATATATAAATATAAATATAAATTCCGCTCTTCAATTTCACTATTTTAGATTGAGATTTGTCATTTGAGAGTACTTGGAACTGCAGAGGCTCTAATATTGGCACAAAATTTGTTAACTACAACTTCATAAGAGATAGAAGTTGTGGGTGTGGATGTCATAGAAGAGACACTAACTTATACTTATGATCTCGATATAGGTTTATTACTTTCCTTCCCCAAAGTTTTAACTTTATTCTTCATATGTTTTA
>JAOWBN010185996.1:0-16340 GCA_028565015.1 Pinguicula moranensis | reverse complement strand
GCTTCAGTGGAGTAGCTCTGATGGAATGTGGGGGTTGTATATGTGTATACTGCTGATTCCATTGATGGGATTATGCTAGTCCTAGCAATGCTTGCACCACCTTCTGCACTTTGTGTAACAGTTACATAGTTAAAGAAGTATTGAAACATAAAGAAAACACATAAAAGTGATTTTAAAAGAATCTGTATAGTGTTTGTAAATATTGTTATAGAGGATTGCTAAGGATTCTATAATGTTCAAACAGGTTGAGTCCATATCCAATCAATCAAGTTAAGAAAGGTAAGTCCATCCGATTTGAGTACCTTGTGATGCTCCTATACTTGAACTTCCAATGTGAATATCAGTGTATGTTCTGTAAATTCTATCACTTAATTCCTGCTCTTCACGTCCCCTCTTGCATGTAGATGAAGAAGCACCGCTGCCGGCAGTTCGGGCAGCAGCGGCAGCTCCACCGTCCGCCACCGCCTCACTCCCATCTCCGGCCACCACACGAGCCAAAGCAGACACCATAGCAGACATTTCTTCCTCTCTGTTAAGCCCAGGAAGCACAGGAGAGACCAATGAATTTAAGTACGTACCACTTTCCCCATCAATAACATCATCTCCATCACTGTTGCAATAAAAATGCTCTCCTGGATTCGCCACCTTCAACGCGCACATCAATTAATAATTAAATGTGGAAACTAAGTCTATCTTTCCACTTCATATTTTTCAACGCTACTTGAAGATACCGGGCGTTATATTAGCAACACAAGTAGTACTGCTCAACTTGGTTGAAGTGGAAACACACAAATTTCAAAAGCAGCCGGCAAATTAAAGGAAGAATCAGTTGTCGACCTACCTACACATAGATGGGGGGATCGGTGCTCTCTCTTGACAGTGAAGCGAGAACATTTTAAAGGCTAGTCTTTTGCGGGTCGCCTGCTTTTGGATTTTTTGGGGTTGTTCCGTTTGGTTGACTGTCTGAAAGCTGAGGACTTTTAAGAGAATACAGCAAGTGGGGTTGTTTCGATCTTGATTTGTGCACAGTGCCCTGTTTGAGTCTTGGGTGTTCACATTTGAATTCAACCCATGACGTGGAGGTGCCGACATGGAGAACCCCTCCACCGTCACCGTTTTGTCCAGTGTACACATATATGCACGTGATGAATGGAGATCTCGAATTCAATTGAACTCGAGATTCCATTGAAAGCTACCATCCAATAGTTTGTATTTAATACAAAATTCAACTCTCCCTGGACAGACTTGGGCACTTGGCTTGGCGGTGTGTTCCTTTGAATTTTGATCATCCAGTTCAACTAACTCGTACCGAGTGTCTGGTTAGAATGATTTTCATGGAGTCAACGAGCCCATGCTGACGGTGTTGAGAGAATACTGGTAAGTTTGCGCAGGAGCACATCGTTGACTTCAAAGTCAAAACAAAAACTCCTTTTACCAAGTCATTAGTCAACCTCCATGGTTTACCTATAGGCCAATCTTTTTCTTGCATTGAACCATCCAAGTTGTAGCTGCCCAAAAAATCTACCATATCCTTTTCGAAAAATGATATAGCGCACGAATTTTGAGGGGCACAAATTCACACGAACGGACGAAATGACCGTTTTGTCCTCGTGTTAAACACAACACCCCTATTTAACACAGGGGCAAAACGGTCATTTTGCCCCGTTCTTGGGATTCGTGCGCCTATAAATTCGTGCGCTGTGTCATTTCTGCAAACAAACTCCACATTTTATTGGAACAATAAAATCATAACTAAATATATACTTAAATATATAAAATTATAAACCTTATTAAATAGTTGAGCCTAAAATTTGGAATGGTTTAAACGCCGCAGAAACTTTGAATATAATATAACGTATCCAATATATTTTGATCTAAATTGGGGTCGGATGTATGCAACCTTACCCTTGTGATTATACAAATATATTGTTTCTGTTACAACCCAATATGCACTGTATCATTTGATGTATTGACTTCCACTAATTTTACTAATAGAAGTACTAAAATTTAATAAAATCATTTTAATATAATCTATAAATAATATAAAATTAAAAGAATTATCAATAATAACTTTTCTAACTCCATTTGCAATATCATATAAAATAGGTCAAATATATGTGAACACAACTCCTAAATTTGATCATTTGCAATAATGACTTCGTAGCTTTTTGTTTTTACTTTACAAAAACTGCACCGGGCGATCCCTGGTGAGAGGCTAAAATCCAACTATTGCAGAAAACTAAACCAAATAAGCTAGACTATTTTTTTGTCATAGTACTTCACCCAAATACCATTAATATATCTCAGGGGACCAACCCAATTATTTTTTTTTTTATAGATGCATAAATATTTTTTTTTAAAACTTGGGGAGACCTGGCTCCCCTGGTCCCTTGACTCTACACATGAGTTTCGAAGTGTTCGATAGCCTTGAATCTCGACTAAAAGTGCTCAAGCGCTCAAAATTGCTAGAGGTAAAATCTATATGGTTCTATTATGTCTTGTTACTTTAGCCCCTATTTTGCGCAGTCTTCTTAAAATTATAATTGGCATATAAGCACATTTTTTCAAAAAAATAACTCTTCATTTTTTGAAAAAAGTTTCTTAAATTAGTCTTTATTTTGCTGCACAAACTTCTTATGCTAATCTTTATTTTTTAGTTCTTAATTGACCTAAATAAGTGATCTAACATAATTACTTTATTTAAAAATATTTAAATCTTTCCCATTGAATACTTTCTTCCCTATTTTCCCTAATTTAAAATATCCTCATATACGTAACTTCAGGTGAGATTTCATTGTGTGACTCTCTGGCGGATAAAGCAACTATCAACCGTGCCTATAAAAACCTAATCTCCCCACTCTTAACCGCTGGAGCTGGGCAAAATGAATTATGAACTAGACTGGACCGTTGGTTTAGAATTTGATCTTGGTTCTAAATTTTGTAGAATTTAAACCGTTGGTTCGCCGTATGAATATTAACTTGCCGCACAGCCAGTGACTGGGCAGCAAGGAAACGATCAAAAAATGATATAAAAAATAAAAAATAAAAAAAAATAAAAAAATGGTGGCTGGACCGTACCTAAGTGAAATGATATAGCACACTAAAAATAACACACTAATAGTGCACTAATGGGTGGAAAATACCCAAATGCCTTCGTGTTAAACACCGATATCAAATTCAACACAGGGGTATTTTTGTTCATTTAGCCCATTAGTGTGTTAGTGCGCTGCAATTATAGTGCGCTATATCATTTCTCCCGTACCTAAGGTCCGACATCGGTCCAACTGATTAAAAAATTAATTTTTTTTTGGAAAAACAATCATTGTAGATTTAATTTTTTTATGTATAGGTGGAGACTTTAGGGTTTAGGATTGAGAGTTTAAGTTATATCTATAACTCAAAATTTACAAAATTACGTATATAAATACATTATAATTTATGTAGTTTATATCTATATATTGTGTAGTTTATATAATTTATAAGTTTAGGGTTATATGTTTATATATAAGTTTAGGGCTATAAGTTTATGGTATATATAGCTATAAGTACATGAGTTTAGAGTTATAAATATTTCAAAATTTATATACATATATAAATTATACTTTATAATTCAGATGGTTTATATCTATATATATATATGTAATTTATAAGTTTTAGGGTTATAAATTTAAATATAAATATAAATTTATGATTATAAGTTTATAGTATATATAGTTTTAGGGTTTAAGATTTAGGGTTATACATATAAATTATATAAAATATTTTATTTAATTTATAAGTTTATATAACAAAAACAACTTTAAAAAATAAAAATAAAAAATTATCCACGAATCGATGGTTGAACCAGACCGATCGACATTTGAACTAAGAATCGAATCTGACCACCGATTGAACCGGGGCCAATTAGACCAGCCCCAAACGGTTCAATCCCCGTCCAGAATGCCCCTTGACCAGGAATGGACGATCCTTGGCGATCCAATCATCTATGATTTATTGACCGCCATTCTGTACCAATTTCTCCACTCAGCATCAAAAGCACCAAAAACAAGGGCGTGTCCATCTTTCCTTCTCCTCTTCTCACATTTCTATTGGCTGCAACTCACGGCGTAGATTCTTACCTCCCCGGTGGCTGGAGGCCGACCGAGGACTTGCAAGATCCGGAGGTGGGGAGCATCGCTGAATATGCGGTGACGCACTGACGCCGCACGACTTGGAGACGGGATAAAGCTTAGTGTGGGGAGCATAGTCAGCGGCAAAGTGCAAGTGGTTGACAGCATCAACTACCGCGTCATCTCCGCAAATTACATAGGCGACGACGGTGCTGCGGAACAGAGAGAGTATCGGACGTTGGTTTACGATTTGCCTTGGGAGAATTTCCTGCAACTTATTTCCTTCGAAAGCAGGGTGGAGGCAGGTATTTGAGCCGGGGGCCAATTTTTTTTTTTTTTGTAACAGATTGGATCGGGTCGGGTTGAATTTAATTCAGTCAGTATACACATTCAAATATTGCGATAAAACCCGTAAGAGTCAAAACAAGTCAAATCAACTTATTAAAAAATTTAGAATTAATATTTTTGTTTTTTAGACAATATTTGTGATAAAAATAAAATTTCAACAATATTTTTGTTAAGATGTTTTAGACAATAATTATAATGATTGCTCTGTCCAACAAATAATTAAAAAAATGCCCATTGATTGTAGAGCATCAACAGTCCAATAAAATATTAAATTATTAAAAATAATCATATTAAATAACTGTAAAAATATATTAAAAAATTATTCAAACCCTACAATTGTTGAGTATGGCCTGGTGGTTTGAATAATAGAAGTAGTTAAATCCACACCAGGTGAAGCCTACAAGTAGAGAGAGGCATCCGGTCCGGGTTAAACGGGCCAAAAATATTTTAGCCCTGTCTGAACCATTTTCTTGCCCGCCCGTTTAAAAAACGGGCGGTCTTAGGCGGTTTAGGATTGTAAAACGGGCGGTCCGGGCTAAACCGTTTAGTAAAATGGGCGGATACGGTTCTTTAAATTTTAATTCGGGCGGGAATCGTTTAGAACACATTATTTTTCAATTTTTCAATTTTTTATTTTTTTTCAATTTTTTTATAATTCATATTCATATCTTAAACTAAGTTTATAAGTTCATATATATTTATAAGTTTATATTTTATATTTCATAAATTATGTTTATAAATTCATATAAACTTATAATTTATATTTCATAACCTAAGTTTATAAGTTTATATAAACTTATAAGTTTGTAACTTTTTTTTGGTAAGTAAGTTTGTAACTTAAAAATATAATTTATAAATTTTGTAACTATAAATTTATATTTATGAACTAAGAGAATAGGGTATAAACTTATAACTTTAAACTTATATATAGTATATAACTTATATATATATATATATACATCATAAGTTTACAAATATATACTCCAAGTTTATAAGTTTGTATATATTTATAATTATGATCTGTTCCAAACTTTGTGAACTTATAAACTTAGGGTATATATATGCTTAGGGTATAAACTGAATATATGTTATATAAATTTTAGGTTTTAGTTTTAGGCCTTAAAATTTATTTAAGGTTTAGAAGTTAAAACCTAAATTTTAAACTAAACCCTAAAATTTATAAACCTTAAGTTAAAATTTAAACTTTAGAAGTTTTTAAAAATGGCTTAATTTTATTTTTTTGAAAATATGCGGGTTAAAATGATTTAATATGGTTAAACGAATATATATATATATATTTATATAAACGGATTAAATGGATATACGTTTATATAAACATTTTGAACGGGCTAAACGGACTAAAACAGTTTAAACGGTTTAATTTGTTATTTTTTTAAAAATGGGCGGATACGGGCTTGGCCCGTTTAAAAAATGGTCCGGTCCGGTTTCAAGGTGTAATACCCGCCCGGACCGCCCATATGTCGAACTCTATCTATAATATATATATATATATATACAAAATTCAAGAAACAAAATGATACACATAATTCAGTATACAAAAAACTAACAAGTGCACCATCAACTGATTGGTGCTCTAGGTCCCTAACCAACAGCCAGTGATGCCGTTTGAAATTTCGAGTTGCCCCAAAAGAATCCAACAAATAGGTTATGCAATTTATCAATGACCATCTTAGGAGAATTGAGCAGAGAAAATATATCTATAGCCTGAGAGCTCATAACCGACTGAATAAGCCTTATGTGCCCCCCTAAAGAGAGCAACTTCCCCTTCTAGACAGCTAGCTTTCTACATACCTTGTCAAACAAGGGAGAGAATATAGCCTAGGTCGTGTGTTCGGAACAGATAGGATAACCCAAATAAGTTAAAGAAAATGTGCCTATTTGGACCCCCTAAAATGCTTAGCATGTATCACTCGCGCCAAAGTGAAACTATCATAAATTTAAAAGTTGCTCTTTGCCGAATTAATTTCTTATCCCGATATGACCTCATAGGCATGAATGAACGCCGCTAGCTTAGTTAGATTGCGCAAGCACCCATTAATGAAAATCAATACATCGTCAACATAAAGTAAATGGGACACGAATGGGCAACCACAAGGAAAGGAAAAAGGTAAGATCTGACTAGATGCACCAGGTGTGTTAGGCCACGACTGAACAGTTCCTCACTAAGGATGAACAATAAGAGAGATAGTGGATCACCTTTTTGGAGAACTCGTGAGGAACAAAAGGAACCATCTCGTGCTTCACAAAGGGAAATCGAGAACATGGACGACTCTACCAAACGGACTATCATAGAAATCCAAGAATCACATAATCCGAATTTTCGAAGAACCTTCTGAAGGTAGGACCAACATGCCCAATCAAAGGCTATGCGCATATCCAACTTCAAAATCATTTTCCCCTTGGTCAAACTTGCTCATGTTATAAGTCATCTCTAAAGTGAGAGTTATATTATTAACAATACCGCGTACAACGAAAAATCCTCCATGTACCTCAGAGATAATTCGGGACAAAAACTGAATGCAACACTTAGCAAGTATCTTAGAAATGATCTTCGAGGATATCTGGCACAAGTTGATTTGGAGAAAATGAAAAAAAGTGGAGGCCATAGCAGGAGATGGGATTCAAGAGGATAATGTTTGAAATAGGATATGAGATGTCGTTTAATTGGAATCATATTAAAGGATGTTCAAGTGTCCTACATTGGAGAGACATATTTTACGAATTGACCCACAAGGTCAGTATAGTGATCACATAAGTTTTAGTAGTACTAATAAACTTCTGTTTGATGTAGGACCGGATTTGAGGACAAATATTTTTCAAGAGAGGGAGTATGAAGTGAACCTATGTACGAGCTACAAGATGATCAAATCTTTGAACGTGACTGATGAAAATGTTCGAGGTGTTCAAAGCCCAAGACGCATTTGGAGGGTAGCATGGCTTATCCAAAAGAGTCTTGATCCCCGAAGTAATCCTAACCATGGATAGAGTCCTAGCTCAACAAAAAGTTCTAACTCGACATGGAATCATATTCCAACAAGGAATCCTAACCCCGGAGGGAGTCCTATCTCAACTAGAAGTTTTAACTCGACAAAGAATCACATTCCAACAAGGAGTCCTAATCCATCAATGAGTCCTAATCCATCAATGAGTCCTAATCTAACAAGGAGTCCTAGATGAGCAAGAAGTCTGAACTTAATGATCCAAGAAGCTTGGCCTAGAGGAGACCACAATCTATTTATGCTCAGTGGGCCCCATGGCCAACTTGAAATGGCCCAGCCCATTACCATGATCCAAGTCATGGCCCAAAAAGCAAGCCCAACTCAATAGTGCACGTGTGGTGTGGTTTTTGGAGTCCAAGGACAAGTGAAAACAAGACCAACTCCAAGGATTTAATGGATAATGAAATTTCTTCCCAAAAATCATCCAAAAAGATTCATTCCTTATGCAAAGATACTCTTTCATTATCCAAATCTTTAGATAAGGATATTACTTAATTATGACTTATCTAGATTTGGATATTTCCTTATCCAAATCTCTAGATTAGGTTATTGCTTTATCGGTCCTTATCTACACTAAGTTTGTTCTTATTTAAACTAAGTTTGTTCTTATCTAAACTAGATTCTTTCGTATCAAATAGAAAATATTTTTGAGTTTATTAGGATACCAGGAATTCATACTCTACTCCTATATAAGGGGGGTGAATGCCCCCATGTAAGGGGAGAACAAGTTTTATGAAGTTTTACGTTTTTACGTATTGTGAGATTGTATTCTTTTTTGTTTTAAACCATTCTTCGACTTATCTTTCTTTTCAAGTTAAGTGGCATCGTTTTAAAGAACTTATTCTTAATTCTTGGTTAGCACAAGTTGCTTTCATGAGATTATTTGGTGACGTTTTCGATTACAATTTTTGTAATTTCTCATTGGTTGACACAAGTTGTCTTCAAGCGAAAGCACAACAAATTCATCCCTTTTAACTCTTATTTTTTGAATCTTGATTTGGTGTGGAGTTTTGCCACAAGTTCGGCATGAATTCATATCATTTGGTATCAGAGCAATGTTTAGGACATTCATGCCCTCTCAATCAACTATCAGGTTTCTTAGCCCATTATAACTTTGAGGCCAAAATTTGTTTGATAGTTTATCCTTAATTTTCAAAAAAAAAATTCTTCAAATTTCAAATTTTAACCTTGCTGGTTTTAAGAAGAAAAAATCATCCAAAAAAAAAAGATAACGAAAAACTTTCAATTCAAAGACAGAAGCAAGAGGTCAAATTAAAAAAAAAAAAAGATTTTGAGACCCTCAAAAGAGCGCTTCATCGAAATTGGTACAAGCAGGAACAGATCTATTCAAGTTGAGTTATTTTGATTTGTTTGGAGTCTTCAAGCGTTTGTCACCAATTTGAGTTCCTCATACTCAAACCCGAGGCCGCAACCCTTTTTTAGTTCCTGAAAGGATAGTTATTCTTATGTAATTCTCAATCTTGAATCAAGTTCCAGTCCATTCTGGATTATCGTTTGGCTTGAGGAAAATGGTTGAGTTGAAGTTGGCTAAAATCATACTGAGAGTACTTGAGAGGTAAAAGGTAGAGCGATGAGATTTAAGAGAGGGTAAAAGCCAAATTGAGTGATATACGAGTGCTTGAGTGATCATCTTTTGAGCGCATACACGTGAGGGAATGGTGAGTATTTTCTCTAACCTTTTTTGTGCAGGTACAACATGTCTCAAAGAGACAAAACTGTAGCTAGATCACATAAAGATGATGACCCTTATAGAATCCTCCTGGAAGAGGTACTAAAACTGGAAGCAAGTTATGAGGAAGAGGCGTACATGCTTGATAAACTCGAAAGGCGGCTGATGAAGACATCACCTAAGGTGTGAAAGGGACCTCCATGGAAAAATAATTCACCAATGGATGTTCCAAAGAAGGCTAAGCCAGCTAATGCAATTCTCAAGGTAATTCTATGCCTTCTAGAATTCGTACTCGTGATATTAGGTGCATCACATGTGGAGGATATGGACACACCTTCATTCAAAGTCCAAACAATAAGGAGATAGTGTTGGACATTCAAAAGAATCCTAGAAGGAAGAAGAGCAACATTGGTGTCACACCACAATCAAACAAGTTAATATTATCTGAGATTGTTGGTGAAATTCAGCATGAAAAGATGCAAGTCGTTGAAGCAACACACGTTCTTGAGGTGAAAACCATTGTTTTCATACCACCAATTAGGGATGTACCACCTCTTGAAAGTGTTTGTAATATTCAATTAGAGGATGTACAAATTGTAAAAGCTGAGCACAATCTCAATGTGCAAAGCATCAATTCTGAAATTATAATAGTTAGTTAAAGACTAGAAAGAAAAAGGAGAGATTGAAAAGACGAGAGAAAAAGAAATAGAGTTTGAGATGATGAAAGAAAAAGAAAGAGAAATCGAAAAGATGAAAGAAAAAGAAAGAGGGATTGAAAAATGAGAGATTAAAAAGATTAAGAGTGATAAAAATATGAGAGAAAGAGATATTGAGAGAAAAATCGAGCGAAAAAAGTGAGTAAAAATAGAATGAGAGAGAGTAAAATACTTATGACCCAAAAGAGTGAGGATGAAAAACTTTCGATTCCTTTTGAGCCTGTGATTGTATATACATACAAAGATGCTTTGTTATCTACTAACAAACTTGTCGGTACCCCATCGAGTATAATTGTTTCTTTTGTACAGGAATCTGAGAAGCCTAGCAGTTTACTATCCATCCAAGAGAATGATCTTATGGGTTTCGTGATTGAAGACTTTGATTAAGACCATGATGTGCATAGGAGCAAACATGAGGTGATCAAAGCACTTCAGATGCAAGAAGAGGGATCGTTTGATCAGAGGCATGTGCGTGAATGCATGAAACCGTGTGCAAAATTTAGGTAAGGAAGCTAAGGTGAATGGTCCAATGTCCCTAAGGTATTCTTCACGTTCATTCTTAGATACCACATTACTTGATTATGAATTTTTTCAAGATTGCTATGCTCAAGGTTTTGATTTTGGTAATGTATTAGATGCAAATGGAAAGATGGTGTTTTGTGATTACTATAGAGACTTCTTATATTCGCTAAGCAGTTATTGGGTCGATGAGTTCAGTATAGCAACCTACATCATAAACTGGTTTTCATCACCTCTTCTGTCGGGTACGTCTACATTTGAATTACTATATGGCTCTCCTCCAAATTATGCTCATTTTCATTCATTTGGCTATCGTGTTTTTCTTTGCATACGTGATTTTGTCCCTAATAAATTCACTCCTACATTCCTGCACATAAAGGTTTTCGTTGTCTGGATCTAGCATTTTCTTGACTATATATCTCTTTTCATGCCCGCTTTGATGAAACATGCTATCTTTACCACAACTCTCACATATTTCCTTTCTCTTAGACCTAGACATCTCTACCTTCTATGAACCTCCAGATAGAGCCTCATCATTTCCCACATCTTCCTCTATATCCTTTCATGATCATCCTTCCTCTCCATCCTCAACTCCTTACACCATCTACTCTCTGCCTTCTGATACTGTAAGATTATCAATTCCTTTCACTACTCTTGACACTCCTGCAAAACCTCCTACCTCCTCTACATCACTATCAAGCTCTCATCCAGCTAACTTGCCTACAGAACCCCCTACCTCATCTACATCACAACCAATGACAAGCTCTCATCCTCTGATCACTCGTGCAAAGGCAAGAGTTTTTTGCTCCCGTATCATCGCTGATCATTGTACAATTACACCATCTGGTTTATTATCAACTTTTTATCCTCTACTAAACCTCGCGGATTCAGATTTGTCGCCAAGCATCTCGCTTAGATTTCTGCTATGGACGAAGATCATTGCACTTCATCGCAATCACACTTGAGACCTGGTTCTCTTCCTCCTCATTTTAATGTTGTTGGCTCAAAATGAATCTTTCAAACTAAATATCTTCCAAATGGCTCTGTAGAACAAGTCAAGTCTCGCCTTGTTGGTTGTGGGTTCACTCAAATTCCTGGTCTCAATTATTTTGACACTTTTAGCCCAATTGTTAAAGCCACCACAATTCGAACTATCATATCTATTGCAGTGTCCCGTGGCTGGTCGTTCTGGCAGCAGGATGAAATGAATGCATTTTTGAATGGGTTTCTGTACGAATATGATTATATGATACAACCACCTTGCATTATTGCCCGCTATATCCGGATCATGTATGCCGTCTCAAGAAGGCATTCTAGGTATCAAATTGGCTCCTCGGGCATGGTTTGAATATTTTAACACATTTCTAGGCACTCTTAAATTTATATGTAGTCGTGCTAATACTTATTTATTCATATATACTCACGATTTTGATCTTATATACTGACTCTTCTATGTGGATGACATTATTATCACCGGCAACAATGCATCTCTTTTAGACTAGATTATTTTGCAATTACATACAAAATTTACTCATAACGACCTTGGATTGCTCACTTACTTCCTACAACTCAAAGGTACCTACAGAGATCATTGCATCTTCCTTAGGGGGTATTTTGTGCAGCCTTCTTGTGCTTATAATTGGCTTATAAGAACCTTTTTTCAAAAAATGAGGAGTTATTTTTTGAAAAAATGTACTTATAAGCCAATTATAATTTTAAGAAGGTTGCGCAAAACAGGGGCTTAGTCAACTAAAATATGCTTACGATATTCTACCTTGAGCACAACTACTGGATTGTCGCCCTATCAACACTCCTATGGTAAATTCACATCTCTCGCCATATGGCAACCCTTCACTAGTGGTAGGCATACGGGCAGTGCCGTAACGGATAAATAGGCCATTTTTTAATGCACGCACAACCCATTTTGAAAAAATGGATGGTGCGGGCTTGTCCAGTTTTAGAAATGGATCGGACAAAACCGATTGACTAAGGATGAAGATCGATGCACTGGTTTACTATCAACTCTTTACCCTCTACTAAACCTCGTGGATTCAGATTTGTTGCCAAGCATCTCGCTTAGATTTTTGCTATGGACGAAGATCGTTGCACTTCATCGCAATCACGCTTGGGACCTGATTCCTCATCCTCATTTTAATGTTGCCTCAAAATGAATCTTCCAAACTAAACATCTTCAAAATGGCTCTGTAGAACAAGTCAAGTCTTGCCTTGTTGGTTGTGGGTTCACTCAAATTCCTGATCTCGATTATTTTGACACTTTTAGCCAAATTGTTAAAGCCACAACAATTCGAACTATCATATCTATTGCAATGTCCCATGGTTGGTCATTCTGTCAGCAGTATGAAATGAATGCGTTTTTGAATGGGTTTCTATTCAAATATGTTTATATGGAACAACCACCTTGCTATGTCGCCCGCTATATCCTGATCATACATGCCATCTCAAGAAGGCGTTCTATGGTCTCAAATAGGCTCATCGGGCATGGTTTGAACATTTGAGCACCTTTCTAGGCACTCTTGAATTTATATGTAGTCGTGCTAATACTTCTTTATTCATCTATGCTCGCAATTTTGATATTATATATTGACTCTTCTATGTGGATGACATTATTATCACCTGCAGCAATGCATCTCTTTTAGACTAGATTATTTAGCAATTACATACAAAATTTACTCTCAAAGACCTCGGATCGCTCACTCACTTCCTACGACTCGAAGGTACCTACATAGATCACCGCATCTTCCTTAGTCAACTAAAATATGCTTACGATATTCTACCTTGACACAACTACTGGATTGTCGCCCTATCAACACTCCTATGGTAAATTCACAACATCTTTTGCCATATGGTGACCCTTTACTAGTGGTAGGCATACGGGCGATGCCATAACAGTTAAATGGGCCATTTTTTACGGCACGCACCATCTGTTTTGAAAAAATGGACTATGCGGGATTGGCCCGTTTTAGAAACGGGCCAAACAAAATTAGCCCATTTCTAAAATGGGCCGTACGGGTTTAACCCGTTTTGCACCATTTTCCATTTCCTACACATTTTTCTCACCTGCACGCACAGTTTCTCAAGTTTGAAATCTTTTCCTATTATACCAACTTTATGAGATAGTTTCTTACTAAAACTGAATAAAACCATTATGTTGCAATGGACTAAAAGAGGAGCCATCATTTCTATGTAAAGGAACTGCTGGGTCTTGCCACAGTTTTAAAAAATGAGCTTTGCCGAATTCCCGGGGAAAAGGAAATCATGAAAATGATCTCCTACAATGTGGGAACGACAAGGCCTAAAATGAAAGCAATAAGTAAACAAAACTAGCTGTTAACAGAACCAAGAACACTGTTGCATGCTATACAAGCTACTGATAACAGAATCGCCATGCTCATAACCACATCCAATTGACCCACAATGACAAAAAAAAATTTGTTATAGTTGATATGCACAAAAGTATTGTGCACTTAGATCTGCCAATGTCATTGCTTGCTAATTCGAATTGCTAATCAGAATCAGAAGGTTCGCAAATTACACACACAAGTACTGATTGCACATCAAAATTAAACCACCAACATAAAACCATATAGTAAGAGGAGTAATATAAGTTCAAAATCAAGTTTTGGTCAGATGATTCATCCAAATTCTCACCAACATCCGTACAGGCTGTAAGAGTTTCTTGTTAATCCCTGCAGAGTACCGTAAACATTAGCATAAATAAAAACATAGTTATATAAATAAATTATGGATGAATACTTGGCCTTCCCAAGCCTTGTTGCATCTGAAGGTTGGAAAGTAAGTAACAGTTAATATAACTCGGAATTTAATTATATAAATAAACTAAAAATGAACAATTAAGTAATTAACCTTCAGTGAGGAAGTGCATGAGGAGCAGGAGAGTCGTCTTCTGCATTGGTTTGCTCAAGGAAATATTCTTCCAACTTACCCAAATTTTTAATTCTATCATCCTGGATCTCCCAATCCTTAATCATGGTCAACATTTCTACGATCTCTGATGTCAACCTAGAGCGTCTTTCTTCCACAATCTTTCCATCCGTACTGAATGTAGACTTTATGAAACTGTGGAAGCTGGAATGTTACAGACATCTTTTGCCAAATGTGATAAAACTGGATATTTGGTTTTGTGTGTTTACCACCACTATAAAAGATCCAAGTTTTCACAATCGATATCATTTGTCATTTCAAAATTGGTATGAAAGATAGTTCTTCAACTCAAAATACTGAACATCACCCGACTCTATAAGCAAACTCGACGATGCACCAAGACCATCTAAGAATTTCCAAGCCACTAATTTCTTCCTACTAGATGGTGGTGCTCGAACCCTCGTGCCTCCAAACTTGCTCTCATACTTGGTCTACAAGTCAAACAAAGTGGTTTCAACATTTTTTACGACATTATTATCGTCCTCTTCTAATCCCAACCAACTTTGCATCTTAACAATGGCTTCTTCAAACATCGTCATCTTGGCTCGAGGATTCAAGATGAAAGCCAATCATTCCAAATATTTTGTCCTCATCGCTCGCACGGCACCTGCAAAGAATAGAGTAAAGATGCATCAAAGTTTAAAGGTCAAAGAATGAAAAAAATCAAACCACCTTGGGAGTGAGAGAAATGTACTAATGTACCTCCTATATGTTCATCATCCTTATGTTCATAAATATTGTTTGTTATTAATACCAGCTGATGTATGGCTAGATGAGAGATAGTAAAATAACTCCCTGATAGAGTAGTCGTGGCCTTATAGAAGACCTCAAGGAATTTGACGATTTTCTCAATGACATCTCACTCTAAGAATGTCAACACAGCTGTGGGATGAGAAGAATGTTGCACCTGTGCACTCATCAAATACTGCGATAGGGGCATCTTGTACTCGGACAATCTCTGCAACACAATGTATGTTGAGTTTCATCTAATGGCATGTCTGCATTCAAAATACAAGGCTTGTAACCTAAGGAGACGCTCTGAGCTTTGAAGGCATTGATGCGCTGGTTAGACACCCTTATCCATGACACAATTTTGCGAACCTTTCCAACATAATCTTCTAGAGCATTTCAAACCTGCTTGAACTATCAAATTATAACATGGCAGGCACATCTCTGATGCGAAAGGAAGCCAACATTGTATGACATCAATGGAACCTCAAGTGATCTCATAGCCTTTGAATTTGAAGATGCATTATCTAATGTGATGGAGATTGTGTGATCCACGAGTCCATTCTCCTTGGGTACATCCAAAATGCTCTCTGCAAGGACCTTACAAGTGTGCCTATAAACCAGTCTAAACCCAATGACTCGCTTCTGTAAAATTCAGCTATAGTCAATATAGTGTGCCACTACGTTACAATAATCTAGATGGGCTAAAGATTCCCATATATTAGACGTCAAGGACACACAATAATTTGAAGCAGCGAATGCGGCTTTCATTTCAACCACACGTTTCTTAAAATAATCTTTGATGTCATGCCGAACCGTGCGTGCACTAATTGTCTGGAAGGAGAGGTTGAAGGACTTTTTTAATATGTTTCTCATAAGCATAACGCTCGCCAAAGTTGGTAAGCAAGTCACAACTAGCAATCAACTGCTCCAAGGATTATCGCCATACCTTGGGATTGTAACGCCACGCCATGCCGTTACCTTGCCATCAAAAGTGAAATGTAATGTTGGTTGACTGGTGGAACCTGGATGCACACCAACGTACTTCAATCTACACTTGTTGGCATGCCTCATAAGCGTGCCAGTACCCAGGGGCGGAGGCAGGGGGGACCATGGTCCCCCCCTAGAATTCAAAAAAAAAATAAAAAATCTATGTTAAAAAAAAAAAATTTTTAATTTGGTCCCCCTTTATATATGTCATGTTTCGTTAATATTACTAAAGTTTCCTCCAGATGAGTTGGTCTCT